>PVJX010029062.1:0-23277 GCA_004027295.1 Dolichotis patagonum | reverse complement strand
GAATGCTGGGTGTGGCCACCCCAGAGCCTGTGGAATCTCAGGCAGGCCAGGCCTCCTTGCCTTGTCCCAGGCAGGTCTCCAGGAGGTTCCCTGCGTGTGGAGGGCCTACAGGTCCCAAAGAGTCAGGCCAGAATGTTGGTTTCTGAAAAGTCCCCGATCCCAAACAGACCTGGCCAAGATGCCAGTCTCCACAATATTCGCAATCCAAACAGCCCGGGCCACTCTGCGGGTTCGAGAGTTTTGGGTCCCAAAGAAACAGGCCGAATTGCAGGTCTGTGCAGACTTTGGATCCAAACAGCTCAAGCCACTGTACGGTCCGGGAGTTTCGGGTCCCAAATGGACAACCTGAGATGCTGCTTTCTGGGAGACTTCCTGGGCGTGAAGGGTGGGGCTACGGGCCCAAACACATCTGGCCCAGATGCCGATCTCCAGGCAGTTCCCTGCGGATGAAGGGCGTGCTTACCAGTCCCAAAGAGTCGCGCTGAGATGCAGGTCCGCGCAGACTTTGAATCCAAACAGCTCAGGCCACTGTACAGTCCGGGACTTTCGGGTCCCAAATGGACAGCCTGAGATGCAATGCAGCAAATCATCAAGAAGATTATACATCATGACACAGTGTGGTTCATTCCAGGAATGCAGGGATTGTTTAATATACGCAAATCTGTAAATGTAATATACCACATCAACAGAGCCAACAACAAAAAACACATGGTCATCTCAATAGATGCAGAAAAAGATTTCCATAAAGTCCAACACTTGTTCATGATAAAAACCCTTCAGAATCTTGGAATACATGGTGTCTACCTGAACCTTATAAAGGCCGTCTATGACAAATAAACAACCAACATTACACTAAATGGGCAAAAACTGAAAGCTTTCACTTTAAAATCAGGAACAAAGGAAGGATGTCCACTATCACCACTTCTATTCAATATAGTTCTGGGAACCCTAGTCACGGCAATCAGACAAGAGAGAGAAATAAATGGAATAAAGGTAAGAAAGGAAGAAGTTAAATTATCCCTATTTTCTGGTGACATGATACTCTATATGGAAAACCCAAAAAAGTCCATTAAAAAATACTAGAGATAATAAACAATTTAGCAGTGTAGCTGAATACAACGTCAATGCTCAAAAACCAATAGCATTCTTGTACACCACCAAGAAACTCACCAAGACAGAAATTATGGAAATATCACCTTTCACAATAACATCTACAAAAATGAAATACTTAGGAATCAATCTAAGAATGTAAAAGACCTATATGCTGAAAATTATACTACACTAAATAAAGGATATTGAAGAGGATATTAGAAAATGGAAGGATATTCCTTGCTCTTGGCTAGGAAGAACCAACATTGTGAAAATGGCCATACTTCCAAAACTGTTATACAGATTTGACGCATTCCCAATTAAAATACTATTGACATAACTCATAGATCTAGAGAAAATACTCATAAAATTCATTTGGAACCAGAAGAAACCTCGAATAGCAAAGGCAATTCTGGGCAATAAAGGCAAGGCAGGAGGCATCTCAATTCCTGACTTGAAACTACTACCAAGCCACAGTGATAAAATCAGCATGGTACTGGCAAAAAAGTAGACCTGAGGACCATTGGAACAGATTAGAAGAAGCAAGTATAAGTACAAAGATACTCAGCTACCTGATATTTGACAAAGGGGCTAAACATGTTCACTGGAAAAAAGATGGCCTCTTTAATAAATGCTGTTGGAAAAACTGGTTCTCCACATGCAGAAAACTGAAACCATATCCATGCCTATTACCATGTACAAAAATAAATTCTAAATGGATAAAAGACCTAAACATAAAATGAGAAACATGAAATCTTTTGGAAGACAAGGTAGGCAGAAGTCTTGGAGACACAGTGGTAGCCAGATTATTCATGAAAAATATGCAAACTGCACAGGTAACACTTCATATAATCAACAACTGGGATCTCATATTATTGAAATGTTTCTGCACTTCAAAAGAGATCACCAGCACAGTGAAAAGAAAACCCACAGAATGGGAAAGAATTCTAGGCAGCAACCCCTCAGATAAAGGACTTATATCAAGGACATATAAAGAACTGACAAACATCAAGCCCACCAAAATCAAAGACCTTCTCCAAAAATGGGCATCTGAGATGAATATACAATTCTCAGATGAACATATACAAATGACAAATAAATGAGGAAATGTTCACTATCACTGGTCATTCAAGAAATGCAAATTAAAACAACTTTGAGGTATCATCTCACTCTGGAAAGAATAGCTGCCACCAAGAAATCAACTCATAGCAAATGTTAGCGAGGATGTGGGGAGAAAGGAACACTTTTCCACTGCTGGTGTGAGGTAGACTGGTGCAACCACTATGGAAATCAGTATGAAGAATTCCCAGAAGACTAAGATTGGAAGCTCCATTCAACCCAGCTATTCCCTTCCTGGATATTTTCCCAGAAATACTGAAAAGGTTATATCACAGTGATATATGTACACCCATGTTTATAGCAGCACAATGTGTAATAGCTAAATCTTGGAAACAACCAAGATACTCATCAACCACAGAGTGGATGAAAAACATGTGGTTGTTTTATACAATGGAATATTACTCAGCTATAAAAATGATCTTGAGATCTTCATGGATAAATGGTGACAACTTGAGACTAACCTCATTAGTGAAATAAATAAGAATTATATTTATAAATATAACATTTTGTCTGTAGTGTAAAAAGTAATAAGAAATGTAGGAGTAATAAAACCCAAAATGTTTAATTGCTACTGTAAAAAAGACAGGAAAAGAAAGTGCCTTAAAGGATATCATTGAATGTATGTTTAAGTGTATAAGATAGAGGACTATATTACTAAGTTTTTGTTAGATCATTGAGCAGAACTGTTTGCAGTCTCACTGTTTGAATGTCTTTATTTGCTTTAATTTTGTAACTTGAACAACTATTTCCAAGATGACAGTATGTAGTTTATCAAATAGTGATTTCTTAGTGTTTTTTTTTCTTTTTGTCCTTTGGAATTCTATATTGTTGCTACTCTTTTTTCTGTTTTGTTTTTTTCCCTTGAAATAAAATTTAAATGTTAAAAAGTGCAGCATCAAGATCAAATCATTTCTTTGTTACAGAATTTCCAAAGCGTAGATTCATCTGGGGAAATGCAAGAATATGGCCTGTTAGTATATTGTAGGAAATGTGGTATTGGTTAATTCTTAATATACATAGAGGTTTCTGGTTACTTCTTGAGGATAGAAATTTTATTAAAAATTTATGAGTGCCAAGATTTATTGAACACCATAGGTTTGGTGGCAGACTTATGTCATACCTTGAAATACAGTGTCTTACCTTTAGTTAATAGAGAAAATTTAAAATGTAATTCTCCAATTTTTGTGAAGACAAGGATTCTGTGTTTTGGTTATGTGGTTTTTGTTATTAATGGATAGTCTAACAAGTACCCAAAAGAAACACTACGCATTAGCAAGCCTCCAAATTCCAGATAAACAATGCAGACTTCAACATAATGGATTCTCTGAAAGAGCTCACGAAGGGTTGCTGGAAAACCTCTACTATAATTGTCTAAGATTTCAAGGCATCCACATTCTTAAAGTCAATTGATTAAATCTCTTCTATTTTTTTTAAAAAGTAGATGTTGCAAGTTTCATTTTATAAAACTCACAACTTTTGTCTATTGAGAGAAAACATAAAATGCAAATGAAAAGGAAAGATATATTTTTTAAATTTTGATTGTTCATTTTTAGGTGTTATTATTATTTTAGGAAATCACTAGCAAGAGGTCCAAATAAAAATCCAGATTTTGAGGCAAAAAATATAAAAATATCCAAAGAAACCAAATTTTAGATATGCAAATTAGCAACACAAATTAAAATCTTCCTCTCGAATTGTATGTGGCAGTCTGGATATCCATATCCCTTTTAAAAATGCAATAATAAGCAGTTTACAAAAAAAAATACATGGTAAAGGTAAACTCACAAAGTGACAGCAAACTTTAAGTGACTATTTGGTCTAAGTTGAAAAAAAATTTAATGGACAAAAAAAATCTAAAACTGTTATTTGGAAAGTAGCATTCCATTCTCTTTTATTTGATTTTTTCTGATGTAATATTGATTTTTCATTTCTCATTAAAATGAATTAATCTTAAAACCAGTGAAAACTATGAGTATAAATTTGTGTGCTCAATTATAGCTTTCTTGATGAAACCAATATTTAAATAAGATTTTATGTCTGTACTACAGTTGAAGGTTCATACAGTGATCTCAAACATTCCATAAGACAAACAAACAAATGTTAGGAAAATACAAATACATACTTCTCCAAAAGAAGGGAAAAATGGTAATATTATCTCCATGTAGGAATTTATGCTGAAATTAAACCTCATCTAATAGTCCTTTATAATTAGATTTGAATAGTGGTATGGTGTGCTAAAAGTTCCCAAATTATATTTATAAAGAACATGCATATATTCCATTCTGATATTTCCAAATTGGCTGGGTGCTTTATCATTTGTTTGTAGAAGCAAAAGCATTAGCAGGTTAGTTTGAAACAAGTCAAATACTGATAGAAAATCTCTCTTGATGGGCAAGCATCAAAAGCTTAGTAAAGGTTGTTGGTTCAACAAAGCTTTAATTAAAAATATAAAATGGAGATATAGCTAGGTCATGCAGTGCCTGCCTGCCAAAAAGTGAGGTCTTGAGTTCATTTTCCAGTACTCACCCAAAAAATTAAGCATGTGAATATTTATCCGATGTTTATCCAAACATCTGAAATTGCGCATCATTGTAAAAACTATGCCCTCCTCCAAAAAAAAAAAACAACAAACTAATATTGATTTTCATACTTTGATTAAGAACATGTCACAAATATCAAGAGCATCCCAATTAGGAATTGAAGATATGACCAAAAATAAAAGAGGATTAGAAATTAAAACTGTCAACATTTTAAAAACATATGGTCACAGTGAGTTGGGTTGCATACCATCCACAATAAGGCTATGTTTGTCTTACCTACCATCACTATACTTTTGCTCAGTGACTACTCAGTATAGGCAGGTAATGCAAAGGTAACCTGACTGGGCCTGCCATTTTTGATCTCTAGTTTTCAACTCTGAATGTTTCCCAGTTAGATCTTATTTTCTAGGAAAGAGGGTACGGTAAACTGCAAAATCAGAATGAGGTTTTACTCCAAAAGTGACTTCTTCAGAGTAGGCTACAGAAATCCAGTGTGGTATTCACCATATTGGCAGTAAATGTATAATCATACACCATTTTTGGAAAAGATTAATGATTTAAGAATGAGCTATAGAACAACTGCAGAACAACTCCACTTCTCAGTTCCCAGTGTTACCCTCCCACAGTGACTGGATGAGGGAAAACCATAGAAGATAGACACAGAGAGGATGAAGGCTACACAGAAACTCCCCACTAAGTTTAAACTCAGGCCAGAAAGGACAAAGGTCTAGTCCTCTATCATGAAAAAACAGGTCAAATAAGTGGAGCCTTTAGAGGTGAGTGGATATGCAAGTGCTGTCATTAAGTCCAGCAGTCTTCTAGATACCTCACCCCATGACCTGAATCCAGAAGAGAGACCAGTGATCTGATTGCTTTACCCATCTACCAAAATGAGCAAGGACAATGCCTTAACTTGGATGATTGCCATAGTCTGGGGTATACAGATCAAGAGACATCTGGAGTAAGTAGGACACTTTACAAACCCACAGACCATAAAGCTAGGCAGAGAAAACCATCACTTGCTGGGTTCCAAGATTGCTGATGTTGAAAAGAATTTGCTCATTCAAAATTGTAGAGAAAATTTTTGGACTTGAATTTTGGGTTTTTTCCCTTCATTTTTGAGGAGATTGGTTTTTTTCTTCATTTTCTTTCTTTTAATTATTTTCCTTCTTTTTCTTTTTTCCTTTATTTGGTTATCTACTTTATTCTTATTTTTCTCATTCTTTTGTGTTACATTTATCTAATACTATTAGTTTTCTTTTACAACTTAGTGATATCCTTAATTTCATTTTGCTTTCTTACATTTCTTTTTTTATATTTAAAGATAATCAAACAAAAGAAAACAAAACCAAACAAAGAAAATCAGAACAGAACAATACAAGAAACACAGCACTTCACAACAACACAAGACATCAACAATGGCTACCATAATGTCTCTTGTTGTCTTCAAAATAGTTGACTACACCTTCACACACAATAATAGAAAATGTAACAAAGTAGTATAAAATCATTCAAAAGAATGAAAGCATTACAGGACTTCAAAACCAGATAACAGGAAATGCACAGTTTTTACTATAATATTTCATTTTCCTCAAAATTGTCCATACCAGCACACATAATAAACTCAAATAAAACATGACAGGATAGAACCAATCAAAACAGAAGAACAAAAGCATGATAGGACTTCAAAGCAAGATGATAGGAAATCAGCAATGGCTACTATAATGTTTCATTTTCTTCAAAATAGCTGTTCATATCGTACACATAATAATATCAAACAAAATAGAATAAAACCAATTAAATGAATGAAAGCATTATAAAACGTCAAAGCAATGTAATAGAAAACCAAGATTACCAATTTCAAAAGAAATTCATAGAGTTTTAGATACACTTACAATACCAAAACTGAAGCCAGATTATATAAAAACCTTGAATAGTACAGTAAAAGACAACAAAATTGAAGTAATAACAAAAAAATTAAACTAAGAAAAGCCCAAATCCTGGTTGATTTAATGGTTAATAGTACAAGATACTCAGTGAAAACCTATTGCCAATACTCTTCAAGTTCTTTTTTAAGGTTTGACTCTAGATAAAAAGCCTCATGTGGTGACTTTTTGGAGGTAGCTGTTATCTAGAGTATGTGCTGCTGGGATCAAATGTGTATGATTACTAACGTAGCCCACTGATTAGTTTGGCATAGTTATTTGTAGGATTACATGTGCCTCATCCTGGATACAATACAAAGAGACAGAAAATGTCTGTTGCTTGTCACTTTCTTCCTTCCTGATGCCTTCTGTCTACCTGATCTATCATGTCCTCCTGCCATACCTCTCTGCCTTGGAGCCAGCTGACTGAACTGAAACATATATGAGTTGTGAGCTAAACAAACTTCTCCCTCTTTAACTTTGAAAGTTGAGTACTGTTTTTCTTAGCAAACAGAAAAGTAAACAAAACATTTTTTAATGAAATTGAAAGGAAGGGAGTACTCAAAACCATGCCTAAAAGTGAACACTACTCTGGTTGTAAGACCACAAAAGACCAATCAAAGAAAGAGAGCTATAGGTCAATCTCTTTAGTGAACATTGATGCAAATATCCTCAACAAGATACCAACAAACAAAATGTAGCAAATGATCCAAACAAATTATCATGAATATGAAACCTTCATCCCAGAGAAGCAAGGATGTTTCAGGATTCCCAAATCAATGAATGTAATACATCACATAAACAGAAGCAAAAACAAAAATCACACCATCATCTCAATAGATACATAGATAGCCTGGAAAAAATCCAATATCAATTCATAATAAAAACTCTGAAGAAAAGAGATATTGAGGGACTTTATTTCAATCTGATCAAAACCACTTATGACAATTCTATGGCCAACATCATTCTAAATGTTGGAAAAATGAACACTTTACCTCTAAATTGAGGAATATTATAAGGATATTCATTATCATCACTCTTTGTCAATATAGTACTTTAAATATTAGCCAGAGTAACAAGACAAAGAAAGAAATGGAAGGTACATGTATAGTAAATGAAGTAGCCAAATTATCATTTTTAGATGACATGATCCTCTACACAGCATACTCAAATAATTCTACCAAAACACTCCTAGAATAACCAAATCCAGCAATGTAGAAGGATACAAAATCAGCTCATGAAAATCTATAGCATTCCTGTACACCAATAATAAATTGACTGATATAAAATTTATGAAAATTATGCTATTCATAATGGTGTCAAGAAAAATTTAATACTTAGTTATTAACCTAACCAAGGATGGGAAATAAAGCTATAATTAAAATTACAGTACTTTAAAAAAGGAGATCAAAGAGGACATCAGAAAATGGAAACATGTACCCCTTTCTTGAAAAGCAGAACAATAGAATCAAAATAACCATACTTCAAAAACTGATATACTCATTTAACAAAATTTGAATCAAAATGCCACCAGAATTCCTTGCAGAATCAGAAGATACAATCCTAAAATTTATATATAATATTAAAGATCCATAATAGCAAAAACAATTCTGTGTAACAATACAAAGCATCAGATACTATCATCCAAGATTTTAAGTTTTAGTATAAAACTATAGAAATAAAAAACAGCATGGAACTGGCACAGAAATAGACATATGGATCAATGGGGAAAATATTGGGTGTATAAACCACTCCTGGCACATTTGAGTATCTGAACATTGACAAATGCACCAAAAACATACACCAAAGGAAAAAATAGTCTCTTTAATAAATGGTTCTAGAAGAACTAGTTATCTACATGCAGAATACTGAATCTAGACATGTATTTCTCTCCACATCTGAAATAAAAATCCTAATGCATCAAAGATCTAAATGTTAAAACAAAATCACTTAATCTTCTGGAAGCTAAATAGAGAAAACTCTTAAAGACAGAGGAATCATTAGTGATTTTCTGAACAGCAAACCCATTTCACAAGAAATGATACTGAGAATTAAATGTGATATATCAGATAAAACAGCTTTGGCACAACAAAGGATGCAACCGGCAAAGGGAAGAGGCATTGTACAGAATACAAAAAGTGTTGCCTGATATTCAATGGACAGAGGATTAATATCTAGAATACATGAAGAACTAAAAATAGACCTCAAAATAAAAGACCCAATCAAAAAATGGGCAACTGAAAAATAACAAACAATTCTCAGAAGTACAAATGACCAATAAGTATCACAAAATAAGTTCAATATCTGTGACAATTAGAGAAATGCAAATTAAAATAACACTGAATTTTCATCTTATTCAAGAAAAAAAGACCACCATCAAGAAATTAAATAATAACATATTCTAAGAAAGCTGAGGAGAAAAACGAACTCTTATGTATTGTTGATGGGAAAGTAAAATAGTACAAATAGTATGGAAAACCATTTGGTGATTCCTCAAAATCAAAAACTGGAAATTGCATTCAATCTAGGTATTCCCTTTCTAGGTATCTTCCTGAAAGAGACAAAGCCATTATATTACAGTGATACATACATAACTATGTTAGTAGCAGCTAAATTTGTGGCAGCTAAATTTTGTAAGTGGCCAATACATCCTGCAACAAATGAATGGATAAAGAAAATGTGGTATTTATACACAATGGAGTACCACGCTGCTACAGAGAAGGATAAATTTGATGTATATTCTGGAAAATAGATGCACTTTGCCATCACATATTTAGGAAAATAGATGCAGTGTGAAATAAATCAGGCACACAAGTATATGGCTTGTCTTACATGAGAAACACAAATTATAAATAAAGAGCATAATACAAGTAACAAAATAGCAAAAAAGGAAATGAAACTTTTTCAAATGACAAAATGATCAAGAGATGGACAGAAAGTTAAGAAACATAAAAAGAATTAAGATGTGTTAAGTACATGTACTGGCTTTCCACCAGGTTTGTAATCATTATATACTATAAAGATGATCTATACTAATAAAAAATAAAAATAAGCAAAAAGTTAATAAAAGACTAAATTTTAGCAGTTAGCTTGGAAACAAAGCAGAAATGTCTCAATTTTTAAAAATCATGGATTAATTTATTTTGGAATTTTGTGAGGTTTTCAAGTGAATTATGATTTTTTCCATCAAAAGAAAGCACTTCTGAAATGCTGAATTAATATCCTCTTTCCTATTTTTATGCTAAGGACAACTAAAAATCTTGAACATTATATGTTAAATGAACATATGTAAAATTAACAGATTCTGAAATGTAAGAAGGCAATGTTGGCTAGTAACTTTGAGATGTAAGGGAGAGGAGTGACTGTCAACCAGAAGGCCCCTGTCCAGACTGAAAAGCAGTACATCCATTCTGGGAAATAATTTGACAGTTTTTTAAAAAGTAGATATGTAATTACCACACATCATAGAATTGTTCGGTTAGGTATTTATCTTAAAGAAAAGCAACTTAGAGCTGAACAGAAATCTGTACAACATTGTTTGTAGCAGTTCATAGCAGTTCACAACAATAAAAATAGCTTCAATATATGAGTAGCTAAATGAACCACCACAACCCACCCAAACCATGAAATGGTTAGTTTCTTTTCTTGTTTCTGGGGAAAAATTTAAACCCACAAGTTAAAGGAGAACAGTATTATAGTTCAGAGTATTAGAGTTTTTAGTCCATAGTCAGCTGGCTCAAAGGCAGGGCAGCATGGCTGGGAACCATGGTAGAGGAGAAACTGTTTACTGTGTGACAAGCAGAAGGAAACAGCAAAGCAGTAAGTAGCCTTTTGTCTCATTTTATCCAATTCAGGCTACAAATATTTTGTGTTGTCCCATCCACACAAAGGATGGCCTTCACATTATCGACATCCAGAACTATGCTAAACCAATCAATGGATTGATTTAGTATCACACACCCTTAATCCAAATATCACCAACTCTAGAACCAGCCAGCTCCCAAAAGCCCCATCTATGAGTGCATGAGCCTTGAGAGATACATCTACATACAAGCTATAGCAACAACTCAAGTATAAAAAGTAAAAAATTACTGAGAACACAATAACCTCAATGAAACTAAAGGGCATTATGTTGGATACAAATTTAATCCAAAAATGTAACAACTTTATGAATGTATATCTTAAAATTCAAAAATTATAGCGATCAAGAGCACAAATTACTGTCTGTTGGGTGGTTAAAATGTTATGGGAGGGGGTGGGTGCAGCTATTATGGGGTAATGTAAGGAAGAACTTCATAATGGTGGAAGAGTTCTATGTCTTTATTTTGATGGTGGTTCAACAATCTTTCCATGTAATTAACTGTGATACAACTATACACAGACTGAATCTGTAGTGAAAGTTGCATGTTACCATAGCCAGTAAGAGTACTTGTTTGCGCAAAAAAGTAGAAAATTAATGATAGTTAATATACTGTGTATTGTTATCTTTCAGTTGTTCAAGTTACAAGATATAGACATGAAAAAGTGATCAAACAATGAAAGCACAAACTGCTCTTTTTGATGAACTTACAAAGATTAGTAGCATAGTTATCTACTTTGTATATATATATATATACATACACACACATACACACACACACATATATATATAAGCATAGTACTTTTATTAATCTTAATTTTGAAGCTTATGCCACATTTTATTTAACTACAATTTCAAGACTGGGCTTTTATTTTAATCTCTGAATTTCTGCTTTTTAAAGTTTGGTGGTATGATTTGAGAGAATTATAAAAAGGTGGACTAATAACATGAAATCTTTTAATTTCTGATGGTGATCCAATACTTGTCTAGAGAAAGTGTCTTAAAAGATGTGGTCTATAGGTTAAGGAAGAGGGAAGGGGAGGTTGCAGTAGGGGGAAGAGGAAATAAAATTTATGGAGATACAATATGTAAGTGTATCAGTTCACCAAGATGTATATAATTATCCTATGTATTGCAAAAATACACCAACACTAAAAAAAGATTATATGACCTAAATTTACAACTTTTTATAATTTCTTTTTATTTTATGAAAAATAAAAGTAGCATAAATTTTCATAACCACATAATAGGAGAATAACTATAATCATAATCTTGTACTTAGAAATTATTTTGAAGATAATAATACAGTGTAATGATTAAAAAAAATGATCCATGCAAAAAAGAAAAGAGGCAGTAATGTCTAAATTTAAATGCTCTGTGAAGAAAAAATAGGACATCTACACTGAAAACATAAATTTCACTATTCACAATAATCTAGTGCTAGAATTTTTTGCCATTTTTCTATGCGAGACCAATGTAACTACCTCTATTCTACTACTACTTCACTCTCAGAATGCAACCTGAGGAAAGTATGGTATGTCATCTAAAAGCAGTACTGGAGAACATAAAGCAAGTCTTTAAATATACACTTAAACAAGATTTTAAAATTTAATTTTTCTTATAAAAATAATGTTTCAAATTGGGAAATTCAGAGACAGTAATGAGAAATCCAAGCTCACAAACGATTATTATTTTTCATGACCCATCATCTTTTGAACTAGTTTTCACAACTCATCATTTAATATGGCTACTAGGGCCCTCACATTCATATTACTGGCAAGAAGCAGGAAATATAAGGATGAATACATATGCTAAATGCTATCTCTTAAGTGTAGTTCTTGAAAATCTCACCCCACTTCTTATTTTACAGCCCATTGACAATACTGAATGAATTTGAGATCTATTATTAACTAAAAAAGAGAGAATGAGTATTAGCTATCAAGTATGAAAAAAGGCATAGCAAACATTAATTATAGCCAACATAAACCTCAAAGAATGCCATATCAGACCAACAGCATCTTGCACCTGACAAAAAGGACAATTTTTGGCAATAAAAAGAACAGGCTATCTTAGAACTGAAGATCAAAAGACAATGTAAACATTAGCACTGGTGAAAATAAATTCTAGAATCGGATCAAGAGAAATGTGAAGTTTTCATATTGCTGAGAGCCAAAAGTCGAGGGAAAGTGAAGATTGAAATAGAACTGTTTGTAGCATCTAAACATACATGGCAATTAAACCTAGACAAACCCAAAGTGGCTCATCTAGAAAATTAAGTATTCATAGTACCTGACAAAGTTTTATGATAAATAGAGGAACTGTATGACTACCAATAAGTATATTGAAGAGATTTTTCTCTACACTTGTGAGAAAGCCTGCTCATTTGTGAGTAAGCATTACTATGATAATAAGCAATGATGCCAATACTATTGCAATTTTACAGATGAAGAAACTGAGGCTCAATAACAGAAAGACACTTGCACAAGTTCATCTGGCTAAGAACTGTCGAAGTTTAGAAATTTTTGTTGTTCTCAGAATGCTACACTCCAGTCTACAGTTACTTAGAAAACATTTATCAGTGTATTAAATCTAGATATAAAAGACACTAATTGTACCTTTCTAGGTACAGATTCTTTTATTTTCCAGCCAGTTCAGAAAGTTCATATTTAAAAGGCTACCACAAAACAAATTTTCTAGAAAAAATTATGTAGTTAGCTGGGAGAACTGGGCCTACTAGTGCATCAGAGATTTCATAGGCAGCTGAGTTCACTGCTAAGGGATCCATTCAACTCTCCAGAGAGGAAAAACCCAGCTGCATCTTTATTCCAGCATTATGTCCAGCTGCTTTAAAGTGCTTTGCTTGCAGGGAGAGCCATAGTCAGCTATTTTTGCTACAGAAAAAAATAACTTGATTATGCCAAGCATCCGTTTTTCAAACTATACCTTTTTACAGTTGCTCATTTGTTTTATTTTAAAACAGTTTGACAGTGCACTGCTTTCTCTCTTTCCATAAATAATGAATCATAATGATAAAGTATAACCTGCACATTCAAATGCATATTTATATCTATATATCTTATATCTTTGTACTCTGAATAGGCACAGTTTTAAACATGAGCATATGGTTCTGATAACTTCATATTTAAAATCCACAATTCAACTTAGGAATTTAACAATGTTTAATTAACACCAATGATAAGTAAAACTGCTTTTTGATAAAAATAATAAAATCTAGACTTGAGCTATAAGTTTGCAACTATGAAACTACTTATGCTAAAAAATTGTGCCTGGCAGCAAGATAAAGCATGATGAAATATTGCGAAAATTATGAATGCTTCTATTTAGCCCTTAAAAGAAACTTCTAGGCACTTTTTTTCAATTTCTGACAAGTAACATTTAGTTCCTTGCAAGTTCTCTATCACTAACTTTTACTCTGACACTTTCTCATTCGTCTGCATAATGAAAATAGATCTTCCATGCTGATTATTACCTTCTCCAATTTCCCCTCAGAGCTCCTTTTGGTGCCCATGTCAGAAAAAGACTGCAGAGAAACACAGGAGGCACACATAATTACACATTACTCTAGAGTTATTTGGAACCCTGCGTAACACTTGGTTGTACACGTAACAAATTGAAATACATTCATTTGGAAAAATCTTTGATTTATATGTCTTTCTAACAAAATACACTATCCACTGTACACCTTCTTACTTTCCCTAAACTACAATTTATCCATTAATGGTAAAGCAAAGGAGATGCCGCCCAGCTTCCTTCCAGTGTGTTCAAACTGTTCTTAAAACACCATATTCAAATAAAAAGAGTTCAATCATCATGCAGAATAAATTCTTGCCTTAATTTAAATATCTTACAAGAAGTGGAAGATTGAGGACCAGGGGTTTAGCTTAGTGGTGCAGCACTTTTCTGGTAAGCATGAGGTCCTGAGTTTGATTATTGGTATCCCCTCCAAAAATAAATAAACAAATAAATAAAATAAATAAAAAGAAAGGAATGGAAGATCCATGGTGGGATTCACAAGAGCTCCCCAGGGAGACTTCTTATTATCAAAACTACTTCAAGAAGAAAGGAAATGATAAGGTCAAAGGGCAAGTGAAATAGAATGAATTCCTTGAAATCTATATTCCTTTTGCCCCCTAGACCATGTAATCTTTCCATCATTGCCACAGATATTCCTCTCTCTGCCTCCTACTTACCTCTGACACTTTATATCATTCAATCCATTTTCTAGTTTGCCTCATCACTCAAATTTCATTCCCTTATTTTTTAAAATTACTTAACCATATTTTTGTGACCTATACTAATAATCTATAAGAAAATGTGCAATGAAATAAAATTATGTTGAAAACAAGTACCTTCATCAAACTCAAATGTCTATTATTACCTAGGGCTAGACATAAGAACCTTCCAAGCATATCTTCCAAAAGTCTTTGCAAATGTTTAGTATGTTACTTAAGTTTGTTTATTCTTGTTTGTCTTTCCAAGGAAAAACAACATGAGAAAATTTACATATTTCCCACTGATAATGCAACACCAATAAAGCAATGAGTTTGTAATTTAGAATCTCATGAAAAATTCTAAACAAAAATAAAGATTAGTATATTTGAGAAATTAAAAATTGATAATCCAAGTTTCTGAAATTTCCTGGAGGTCTGTTCATTTGTTTCTTTTGAAGGCAGGTAGCCAAAGCTTTTGTTGTGTTCCATTGTATCTAAATATGTTGGCTTCTTGGTGGGAAACACACACTCCAGTTTTCATAAAATGGCACCTCTTACTAGTATCTCCCACCTGCCTTCATAACACATTGTTAGTTGCCTGAAAACATACAGTCATTGCAAGTATAATTCTTGGTGTGGGGAATTTTAAGGCTCATAAAAACATTAGAGATTATCTGGTTTTGTTTTCAAAATTGTTGCCATATTCTACTCTTGCAACTCTGTGCACTATTGCTTGTCAGAGAAAAGAACTCAATTTTGAATTTCTCTTCTCATCAGAATCATTTCAATTTTGATGTTCTAGTTCATGGCAAGTTCACCAGTTTGAAGTATCATGTGATTTTAGCAACATTATTTTCCTGTGGATAGAAGGATAACTTCATGTGCTATGATAACCTTCAAAAGAACATATTTTATTCTAATTGTAATGGTAATGCAGTGGATCCATATGTGAACTACAGAGGTTACAGTTTCTGAATGTGAGTTATGTTTAATGGTTTCAAAGCTGAATCAGAACAGTTTAGTACAGACATGTAACTACATAAATTATAGGAAAAACTCATTCATATGCCTGGTTTTATAATAAATTGAGCAGCTTTCTTTGGGCTTGATGTTATTGTTGTTTTATGTGAAGTTCAATTTCCAGCAGGGTCACAAACACAATCATCTCAACACTGAGTAAAATTCACTAGAAAGCAGGGAAATTGCATTTCTGGTGCAGGTGCAGACATGGATGGCCTTGTCCCCTATGCATCTGCCTAGAATTTCATATTGCTACTAAAAAGAACAAAAAGAAAGCCAATTGGCATAATAAATGCTTTTTTCCTGATTTTGCCTTAAAACTCCTTTGACTGAAAAGATGAATGGAACCATATACTGCTTATTTCATGCACTGGCTTGCTGTTATACTTGCAGGAAGGGTTGTGGTGTGAGGAAAGTCTCTGGAGCATGTGGAGAATACAGTTGCAAAGTTGGAAACTCATAGCTTGACAAATGCATTGGCAAGCTGGTAAGTATTTTTGGAAAATTGGCTTTTACCTGTATCACTGTAAAATATATTTTGGAATCCCAAGCTGTTGAAGCTCTTCTTTATATCAAAATAGACATAAATAAGATCTATAGCAGGAAAGATCATCAAGTTGTTTTTCCCAGGGGATGAATGTTCTGGTAGATGCAGTGAATTGGACACTATCATTGTATGGAAGGGAGGATCATGTGGGGACTGTCTTCATGCAGAATTTCATGTAATATACTTTCTATGTATGCCCATATACACATGCACATGTGCGTGTGCATGCATACATGTACTGTTAAACACCAAATCTTATAAAATTGATAGTTAGACTGAGATACTCTGTAATTCCTAAAGAGTTACATCAAACTTTAGAGCCAAATAGCTACCAGGAAGTCATAGATTTGCCCCCTTTTCTCCAAACTCTCATTTTGGTATCCTGCATTGAGGATTCCAAAAGAAGGAATAATAGAAGAAATATTGTTCTTGCTGCCAACATAAATGTTGATGTAGATGATGGAGCCAAAAATGTGTCTAAAATTGTTTGTGTTTTAGTAGAATAAGAATGCTTGTCTTGTTACATAAGAAAGATACCTCACTTGCAAGCACCTCTTCCATTTGGATTTTCAAATAAAATATTGTGCATTTTTAAACTATTTTTCCTCTTACACCTTGCACAAAAGAAGCAAGTACAGCTTTGTTAAAACTGTTATCATTACTGGAAAAAAATAAATATGACAAACTTGCAGGAAAATAAAGATTCTTAGTCACTTAAGCAAGTGAATTTGCATGAAAACATGCAACACACACACACACATGCACACATAAACCTAACATAAAAACACATGCATACCACTTCTAATAAAAATAGTGCTCTACAAGTTTTGCTTTTAAACATACTGTTATTTATTTGACCTGCCATTAATCCCCCCAAAAGCCATTGGTATTTGTTTAAAGTGTCTATAATTTTAGACAATGATTCTCAGGTAAATTTTCCAGTACTCAGGGTGACCTCAAGAACTTTCTTCCTCTTTTCTTCAAGTTACTGTTTTCTTTTTATTTTAATCATTCAGACATATGCTATGTGTTTATATGGTGCAAAATGTGAGCAAGACCAAAAAAGAAATATATATATATATATATATATATATATATATATATATATATATATAACTCTTAAAGGTACTTAAGATCTGAAGAGGAAATAAAGTAGTTATAAATATTATTAACATATATTGGTAGAATTTCTTAAATTAATGACTCATTAGTACCTAATATTCTCTTTGTTGTTATAAATTTTCACAAGTCCCAGACATCTACTTTGCTCAGTGCTTGGGACACCAAAAATGGGAAAGATGGAAGATCATTCTCATGCTGTTTTGCTGAGCCCATTCTCAACTGCTACCTCAATTTGAGTCTAGAAGCACTTATCTTCATCTACAATGAGTAAAGAATAAGTACTCCTCTAACAGACTATCACCATGAGATCAAAGATCTTGTCTGTCTTGTTTATTTTATTTCTAGATTCATCCCAATGCTTCTAACATAAGGTACTGAAGAAATACTTGCTGTATATTAAAGAAATGAATGATGTAAAGTTAAATCATCATCTCTAATAAAAACACTTTTCTGAGAATAAACTTTAACATAGCCCAGGCAAAATTGCTTTTCCATCAAGTTTATGAGTAGATACAACAAATAGGCCCTTCTTGGTAATCATTACCATGTTTCGAGCAAAAGAGATGATGGCATGAGCTATACAGCTGTCATCCAACTCTTAGTTTCAGGATTCATTGGAATATTAAAAGTTGTAACTTGCCATCAAATATGCAGAAAATTTTAAAGGTAGAAAATGTGGATGAAATCAAAAGATCACACATTATGCAACCCTAAAATAGCATCCACTTCTAAGGGAAATGGTGTTTTTGACCTGCAGAATATTTCAGGTTTGTATCCCTAACTGAGATACTCAAAATTAATAAAGGAGAGAAAAAATATTTAAAGAATGCCTCATCATGCCACCAGTACTTAGAAAGGATGAAAGTTCATTGGCTGCATGAAGGAAAAACTGTGTCAATTAATAGAATATTATTTCCTAAAACAGGTAAGAAAGAAGAGTTGGAAAAATATTGAAAAAATATTTACAAAGAGATTTTCCAGCATGATTTTTTAAAAAAATTTGAAAATATACAAAGTGAGGAAAAAAGCATTTAAATTACTGTGTTTCAGAACCTGAAATCTGAAAATACAGAAGAATAAAACAAAAAAAGCATTTGAAAATCTATCCTGGTAAGTTTTGTGAGAAAATAATAGGAAAAATATTTGGGAGCCATGGTTTTAGCTTCTCATGTCTTCTAATAATGGCAACAGAATGTGCATAAATGAAAGCAGTTTAAAATTCTAATACAGGTAGATTAAATAGAGGTGAGTAAAACTAAGGATTAATAGAATTCTACTCAATGAAAATTGCAATTAATAGCAATAGTCTATTTAAAAGTAGATTGACAGGTGAAACAGTATCAGATGTTGCAAAGACATGGAGTAGAATAATACATGAATCTAGAGGCACAAGAAGTGTGCTGTGGAGAAATGTCAAAATAACCTACCTGTGAGAATCTCCTATGACTGATTTGGCTGCATGGAGGAATTCACTGATATTTTCAGTACTTATCACACAAGTCACACATTGAAAAAATAAGTATTAATGGATACTTGAATTTCAAGCAATATACTTAAAGCCTCAGTGATATGAAAGCAGAGCATATGATACATTTTTACATGCTTATTTTACCTCATAGGTGCTTAAGAAACAATGAAAGGAAAAGGTTCTATAAAATTAGTATTATCAAGAATATGCACTGCACACACATGAAGTATTTTGATTTCATCAAAATGTATAACCAAAAGTCCCATGATTATTCTATGGACAAGTTACTAAAATATGAATATGTAATGTACTGTCCAAATGGTTTCTGAAAGAACTGGACAAGACAGTACACAAATAGATGTTACATTTATTCAAGGCAACATTTATTTCCAGTAGCAAAACAGTTACTTTTGAGTAGCTGAAATATCTATGAGCCATATGTATTTCAGAAACACATGCATAAGCAAATATATTTTATTTCTACAAACTAAAACATTAAGTAGCATAATGACTACTCAAGCTAAGTTTGTCTCTCTGCAAAATAAAATTCAACCTACTAACACAAAGACCAGAAGTATAATGTTTAGGCAATTAAAATCAAGCAGCAAAGAACACCCTAGAAGGATGTCCTAAGTGAATAGAATTTTATGAATAGAGCTTTTCTTCATGACCACTTACTGGTCAAACATTTTTAAAGCAAATCAACTAGACTAGCTGCTCAAGAGATCCAGGGATGTGCTCATCTTTTATGTAGTCATTTGTGAAGTTATGAACTTCTTAATGAATGAACATAAAGATAATTCTGGAAACAGCTTACATATCTTACTAGTATGATACTAACTGTGGAGCACAGTTTTCAGAGAATTTATTGAAATAATTATTGGAGAAATTTTCAATAAAAATAAATTGGTATAATTAGCATGGAATCATGACTCTAGAAATGCTTCTGTGTATACTCCACCATTGTTACCTTTAATGGCTTAGTATTCAATTAAAACTAAGTGCTTCTTCTACAATGTGGAAAAACTCAATTCTTAGTGTAATGGGAAATGATGCAGAATTTGTTGCTTTTAACAAGAGAATATTTCTCTTCAACTTGTTCAATCTTAGCCACTTTGTACAATAAAATATTTGCCCAAAAATGAGAAGAAAAAGTTGATTTGTCAAAGTATAACCAAGGGTCTTTCCTGAAGTAAAATTATACCCTGAAAATTAAAGTGGATAAAAACAAGAGTTGAATAATTATGAAAAACTGATATAATTTGCCAGTTACAATAAAACTTAGGACATATATACTTCCTGCTATGTAATACTTGTTTATCTTGTGATCCTCAAAATTTTTTTCAAGTTCATTAAAAGGTAGCATACAGAGATATTTTCATGTTTGCAGATTGAAATCATTAAAAATAGATTTTTAAGAGCCACATTGTCAAAAGTAACCTATCATCCCCAAATTATAAGGACATGAAAAAATAAATTTTGGTATGTGTTAAACGGCATTTACCTTGGCATTTTTGCTTCCTAATGATAAAAACTAAAATGTAAAACAAATAAATATAGATATCAGGAATCATTCCAAAAAGTTAGAAATACAAAAATTAATAAAAACATAATGTGCATAACACCTCTTATTAAAATGCTTCAACAAGTAGAAAATTATTTGCATTTGTCTATTCCTGTTTTCTAGATGCAGATATTGAGATATAGCAATATAATACAGAGAATGTTTGCCCAAAATGATATTATGCAAGTGTTCTTACCTTCATGTATCAACACTCACTGGAGAAACAAATTTAATATAAAATATATGTATAATTTTACAAGAGACTTATTAGGTAAACTTTCAGGATCATAAGGGAAAGTGTTCCAATGTCTGCCTGTGAAAACTGAAGTGAAAAAATTCAAAACAGCCTCCTGTGTGCTAGAGAGCTGAAAGATCCAGTAGCAGTCAAGAATTGAAGTCCTGAAAGAGCACTGCAGAGTCACCAGAGTAAATCTGTGTCAAAAAGCCAAAGAGTTGGTGTTAGAAGGTTAAAGAGTCCTCACTGGAAGCCTGAAGGAAATGGAAAACAATGTTTGAAGGCAGCAGTGAAGATGAGAGCTACTTCCAAGAAAAAAAGGGCAAACTTCTATCTTCTCTCATTTTTTAAATTCTGTCTAAACTATAATCTGCATCCATGGTGAGTCTTCCCTCCTCAGGTGGTGGCCTATATGTCAGTCACTCACAGACACACCTGGAACTTTATTAATCTGACTGGTGGCTCATATTCAAGACATATACACATATCATAACTAAGGTTCACACATATATGACTAGTAACTGCAGTTTTAATAAGGTGTCTCAGAAAAGCTCTGATCATGGTTACATAATGGTAAGAAACCAATGGAAGCTTCAAGGAATATAGCAGAGTTGTATGCAGCAAAGAGACTCTCTAAGATTTACAGACACTAAAATATAGCAACATGAGGAACAGAAGGAGGGAAGTGTGTTCCTTGGAACTCAGAAGTATTTGAAGTGAGAACTGAAGCCCACAGGGAGAGCAAAGAGAGAAAATTTAATAAAGAAGTGGTATGGGGCATGCAACAGCTTCTCCCTGAGTAAGGACATGCTGTGTGAGAGGAGCAGTTCAAACCTGCAGACACTCGGTGACTACTGGCAATCCCAGAGCCTTATGCAGAAAGATGTAGCAGTGCAATGAAGCAGTGAACTTTTGGACTGTACTAGCTGTTGAGTGGCACCATATTGGCCATCCCACAGGACAAGGTGATTGGCCAGGATGCATCTTAGAAAGGACCCAGTTGACCTTGGAAATAAGAATGACAATTGGTTCCATCTAGCAGCTGCCAGCTGAGTTCAAGCCTGCAGAAAGTGAATTGACTTCTGCAGTCTAAGCAGGTCTAGGTCCAGTCTGTGAAAAACCAGCCTGAACTTCATTAAAAATAAATATGCTGGCTTTCTGAGATTATACACTACCCCACCAAAAACTAACACTGTCTTGCTTTTATAAACAAACACATATCTGGACACTGTCTTCACACATTGTTTACCAATGACAGCAGAGACACATTTTGAAGTGGACTTTATTTTTTTTCTTCATTGTTTTTTCTTGTTCTTATATGAATGTGGATGTGGTTTCTAGTTTTTATGTGATTGTTTTGTTCTGTTTTTTATTTATTTCTTAAATCCTTCTTTCCCTTTGATCTTCTGTACCAGTTTCCCAAAGTCTGCATGATCTTCCTTTGTTCTCCAGCCTTGCTTCTAACATCTACCATTTCTTCTATTTATTTTCCCTCAAAATCCCTTAGAAATTTTCTCCCAGAGAATAAAATTGGCATATTGAAGGTCTACCTGCTGCATACAATTTTGTGGTTTGTCTTACATTTTGTTATATAAACATGGATCAACTTAATATGATTAATGGTGGAAAATTAATGGTTGCTTTAGTTTGTCATCTTCTAGACTGTGTTTGATGGTATTATTATTGCTGATTGTGCCACATTAGACAAATTAACATAATTCTTCTAACAAAGTTTTCTTCCTGATACACCAAAATAAGATTGCCTAAGGGCCATAGAAAATGCTGTGGGCCAGTGCAAATGAACCAAGTGTTGGGTGAAGTACAAAGAAACTTCCCATCTCCAATAAGTTGAAGAAGTAGGATCTTGCAACAAATTCAAAACCCCAAAACCAGGTACACCTGGAAGACACTTCTGAGAATTAACCATTTCCTAAGAGTTCTAAATACTGTGAATAAATCTCAGCATGATAGACAATAACAAGCATTGACCCAGAAATTAAACTAAAAAGAAAAAAAAAAAAGAAAATGCAAACACTTAAAAAGGATGCAACCCCTGACATACAGTTTTCCAAATACAAACCCAGGAGCAATGAAGTGGAGCAATCTGAAATCCACCTGCCAGGCATCACTGAATTGTTAAAAACAAAGCAAATTAATGAGGATATAGAAAAAAGTCAAATGAGAAATAATTTCTTGCATAGATGCAGTTATGGTGAACACAATGAAAACCATGCATAGTAATTCTAGAAAAGGTACAGGTAAAAAAATAAATGAAGTTAGAAAAATAATGGAAACCATGAATGTTCAACATAGGAAAGAGATGGAATCCATAAAAAATATTGAAGATATCCAGGAGATTAAAAAATTCCATGGAAACTATTCTCAGAAGAATAAACATAGGTGAGAACAGAATCTCAAATATATAAGACAGACATAAGGTTATCATTCATGAAGAGAAATATCTCTTAAAAATAACAAAAGACCTTGAAAAATTAAGGTACCAGCTAATAGATGATGCAAAGAAGAATAATGTAATATTGATTGGAGTCAAAGAAAA
>PVJX010029061.1:0-19454 GCA_004027295.1 Dolichotis patagonum | reverse complement strand
TAGAATTCACTGAAGGCAGTTGTGATGGAGTTACACTTTAAGATAGAGAAAGGCCACAAGTTAAAATCAACCGGAGACACACACAGGACAGAGTCTGGAAGGGTTTCGAGCATGACTCTTTCATGGTCCTCAGGACACAATGTGCTTCTATATTTCATGGGTAACAATTCACATGGAAGACTGTCAACCAGGCATGCTGAACTTGTGATAGAAAAACTCACTCTGATGCACATGAAAATAGCCAGGGAAACTTTACTCAGGGCTGTTGCACTGGGGAGAGAGATGAGGGACAACACTGGGTACAGTAAAGACGCCTGAGAATTTAAAGCCAATGAGCAGAGTGAGAAGCACCAGAGAGCCAGTTCTAACTGGGACATCAAGAACAGGGGTTCTTTGATGCTGCTTAAACAGGATTCTTCCTAAAGGAGGGTCCAGGACTAAACACCAAAGGTCAGGAATGGGAACGTGATCAGATATGAAGAATAGGGGATTCTCATCAACCTGATTTGGTAGGACTCTTGCTATGCCTCAGTGACACCAGCCCAGAAGGCACAGAATGGACCTGGGAGGCCACGGTCATTGCCTGCTTAGGAAAAAATTCAGAAAGCTCTTACCAATTTTTGGTCAAGGAAACAGTTTTTGTCAGCCCGCGCTCAGAGTTTAGGATTTTTGTTGGAGATGGATCACATGTGTCCTCATAGCTGACCTGGCATCTTCCTCCTCTCCCAAAGGTCAGTGCCTTTAGTCTCAGTGTTTGGGAACAGAAGTATTTTAGAATCTGGGTTTTTGTCTATCTTGAAATATATTCATTGATATACGGTGAGCTATCTCAAAACAGGAAACATTCATTTATTTCTCTACACCTGATGATACACACAATGTGATGGTAATATTACACACCCCTTTTAGCATGCCTGTTTTGACTGTGACCTCTCCCATGAGATCAGACGTGGAACTTTCCACTTGTGATATCATGTCGGTGCTCAAAGGGCTTCACATTTTAGAGCATTTCAGTTTAGGATTTTTGGATTAGAGTTGCTCAGCCTATATTGCCTAGTGGCCAAAGCCCAAGCAAACACACACACTTCTAACAGGTAGGACCTTTCAGGGGCCAATTTCCCAATAGCTGAGAGCAAACCACAGTCTTAATTTTGAGTAGGATTAATCCTCATTACCCACTGAGCTTCTCTGAATTCAGGTGTTTGTTCTGTTTCCTCTCCAATCCCACTTCTCTTTGTTCACCTACAGTGTTTGCGCTCCACAAATATTTCAATAGTGATGGCATTGACCTTACGGGAGAAAATATCTTTATCAAATGCTCCTCACTAGAGAGTTTTTAAGGTGGCTTTTACTCATTGTCCCTTTTCTTGACCAACAACCATGGGAGGAAAGAGTCTGTACATCTATATAATTGTTTTCCATTGACTTACAATAAATGCTTTGTGATTTATGTGTAATCAATCTGATGCCCATTTTACAGGCGAGGAAACTGCCTTTCTTAATGCCTTGGTATTTGCCTTACAGGGAAGAAGCACAGGAATTACATGTAGCTCTAGAAGCACGCACAGCAGACATGCCCGTGGTGGACATGGACAGACCCCAAGAAGTCCAGAAGGCTAAGGAGAGGTTTTTGAATGAATTTCCAAAGGTGAAAGAGGAGTTTAAAGAAGATATACAAAAGCTCCGTGAACTTGCAGACCAGGTTGAGCATGTGGAGTGGGGCTGCACCGTCTCTAATGTGGTGGCTGGATCCACCACAGCTGCCTCTGCAGTCCTGGGTGTCCTTGGTTTGGCTCTGGCACCCTTCACAGCTGGTGTTAGTGCAGTCCTCACGGGAGCAGGGACAGGACTGTTAGTTGCAGGTGGTGTGACCGGTGTTACCACTGGCATAGTGCAATGCTCAAAGGAATCCTCAGCTGTAGTTCAAGTAGAAAACCTGCTCAAAAGATTCATACAGGCAGTAAATGGTTTCCCACCCAAAGTTGTTTCCTCGACTAAAAATTGGAGCCATTACCTAAAAGACATTGGGAGGACCATAGGTGACATCAAGCAGGCTAAAGGTGAACTTAACTCAATAGTCAAAGCCAAATACAACCTGATGATTAAAAATGTCTCAACTGAATGTGGCAATGCTGCCTTAAGACAACTGTCAGCTCAGTTAAGGGGCAGAATTACATCAACTTCCCTCAAAGCTCTCACAAGTTTCAACTTTGTGGGACAGATGTTCCATCTTGCAGAAAAATCAAAGAATTTGCGAGACAGGGCAAAATCAGAGTGCGCTGAACAGCTGCGCCAGTTGGCTCACACCCTGGATAGCAATTTGGAGGAGCTTGAAGAGATCCAAAAATTGATGTCAGGCTCAAATCAGTGACCCCCTCTCTTCAGCAGAGCAGAGGTCAGGGGAGCTGTGCTGGACAAAGCTGTGGAAGGCATTTCATTAGAGACAAAAAAATGACTCACCCTTATCAAGTCTGTCCTAAGACTCAGTAGGGCAAGAGACAAAGCCTTATCCCAGGTTAGTTCACTGCTTTCACAAATCTTAGCTCTTGTTCTTAAATTTGAAGTGAATCATTGCTCCCTATCTAAATAATATTCTATGAATCATTGCTTGCTATCTAAATAATATTCCATTAAAGACTATTAAAAATATTCCTCATGTATTGTCTTCTAAGTCTGTTTGATAATCATTTAACCTAATAATATCACACTGGCCTGCTTCCATGGGTCCTGTTTCCTCCCACACCACATTCGTTGCAGGCACTAATCAGCAGCAGTCAGATCTTAGCAACATTACTAAAATACATCTGACACAGGAAGATGTGCGTGTGTTAAGGACGCTAAGTTGTAACTGGGTAAACTACACCTTAATTCTAATTGTGAAACTATTAATATGGCTAATAATTAAGAGCTATTATACTGCTCTCTTATGACACATTGCATGTTTTCATTTTAAAATATGACATTCTGTTGTTTGATCAATTGTATTTGGATATAATTTAATAGTTATGCCACATATGGTTTTCTTATAGATTCTTTATTGTCTTTTAGTGATATAAATGCTTTTCTTTATTAAAAAAATCACATTTGAAATGTGAATCAAGATAGTTAAGATAGCTATACTACTAATTTCTATTAGTTCATTACAAAGAAAAGTTTGTGCTTATATTGTTTGATCGAATCTTCATGCCAGTATCTTGTAATCTGAGCAATTACTTGAAAGATAACAATAAGCAGCATACTAAACACTGTTACTCTCCTGATATCTTGTTTTGAAACTTTGTATCATTTTTCTTGTTTTTTGTTCTTTAAAATAAAAAAGAAGTGTGAATCAAGAAAAAAGGCTGAGATCTGTTAATGTTTCTTTTTCTTTCCTTTTTTTTTTTGATTGAAAAAAGAAATAAAATGTTTCCATGTTTGCACATTATCAACCTTTACCAATCAGTATGTCTTCATTGGGTCTACAAAAATACATTAAATTTCCACTCTGGTACAAAGAATATAATTTTTTCCTCATAACTTGCCAATAAGAGGTTACATTTCTCCAATTACACAATATCAAATGACATAAACACTCATCTGAATTTACTATTAATGTCTTCCTTTCCTGTCTTTTTATTTTATGAAAAAATAAAACAAAATTCCATAAAATAATAATAATTAACACACCATGTATCATAATCTTAAAAGTAGAGTACAAGACATAAACAGATAAAGATACTTACAGAGAAAAAACAAACTGTGGCCAGGGATATAGCTCAGCAGCAGTGCATGCATGGCAAGCAACAGGTCCTGAGTTCAATTCTCAGTACCCACAAAGAAGGAGGAGGAGGTGGAGGAGAGAAAAGAGAAAGAGGAGGAGGAGGAAGAATAAACAAATGATCTTAAAAGTTAATAAGATGCTTTAAAAATAAAGTAGACATGGTCCTCCACATTACATGAAGTTCTTTGTAGCTGTACTGTCTTATTTTGTCAATGGCCAAATTTTTAATTATCAGAGAGAGGCACTTTTGAATTGCCAAGTATGTGAGCACCTCTAATTAACTTTGCCCAAAGATGACAATCATGATAGAATTAGAATCATTCAGACATAAGCCTGTATATAGTCACCTTTTTGTTTATGATCAACTACCTGAGAAAAACAACTTAAAGGAGAAGAGATGTATTTTGGCTTAGAGCTTCAGAGGACTGAGTCCATGGTCAGCCTGGATCCATTGGTTTAGGACTGTATGAGGCAGATGTGTATGGTGGCAGGTATGGCATAGGAACTGTTCATCTCATGGCAGTAGGGAGGCCGACATAGGAGGGGAACCATAGAGGAAGAGGTCAGGAGAAAGTTAGAGACCTCAAGGCTATGCTTCTTCGGCCATTCTTTTCTATTTTTTTTTTTATTTTAAAGAAACTAAAACAAAAGAGGACAGAACAAAGAAGACCAGAACAGAACTATGTAAGCAACATAGCACTTTACAACAACACAATCGGATATTAACAGTAGTTACCATAATGTCTCTTTCTTTGAAATAGTTGCGCATAGCTTCGCACACAATAATATCAAACATAACAAAATAGTATAAAGTCATTCAAGAGAATGAAATAATTACAGGGCATTCTAAACCAAATAACCAAGAAAATGAACAATGACTACTATAATATCTCATTTTCTATAAAAAAATTTGTTTTTACTATCACATATATTAAAATACAATAAGATACAACATGATAGAACCAATGGTAATAGAACAAAAGAATGGTAGGACTTCAGAGCAAGATGATATTAAAACAGCAATGGCTGCCATAATGTGTTGTTTTCTTCAGAATAGCTGTTCATATCATCACACATAATAAAGTCAGACAAAAAAGAATAAAACCATTCCAAATGATGAATGAAAACATTATAAGTCTTCAAATCAATGTAATGGGGAATCATGATTACTCCAAAATCTTATGTACTCTTACTATTTCTTACACTAGGGAGACTATACAATATTTATGCATTTGAGTTTGATTCATTTCGCTTATGAGTGTGGTCTCAAGTTGCATCCATTTTCTTAATAAATCTCTCAATGTGATCATTTTTTATAACTGAGTAGTACTCTGTTGTATACAAATACCACAACTTTTTTGATGGGCACTCAGGTTGTTTCCAAGATCTGGCTATTACAAACTGTGATGCTATAAACATGGGTGCACATATGTATTACTGTGGTATGATGTTTTCAGTTCTTCTGGGGATACGCCTAGGAGTGGAATAGATGGGTCAAATGGGACTTCCAATCTCAGCTTTTTGAGTAATCTCGTGAGTGACCTCCACAGTGGTTGCACCAGTCTACACTTCCACCAACAGTGCAGAAGAATGTCTCCCCCCCCACATGTGTTGTTGGTAGTTTTTTTTTATGGAATCTCGGTGTGGGTTTAATATGCATTTCTCTAATGACTAATGATGATGAACGTTTTTTCATGTATTTATTTGCCATTCATATTTCTTCATCTGAGAACTGTGTATTCATCTCAGATGCCCATTTTAGGATTGGGTCTTTGAATTTTGGGGGTCTGATTTTTTAAAATTCTTTATAAGTTCTAGACAGAAGTCCTTTGTCTGAGGGACAGTTCACTAACATTTATCCCAGTTTGTGGGTTTTCTTTTCACTGTGCTGAAGATTTCTTTTAACATGCAGAAACTATTTAATAATACGTGATCTCAGTTATTGATTTTGGGAAGTATTTCCCATGTGGTTTGATTCTTGTTCAAGAATTCTCTACCTACCCCTACGTATTCAAGATTTTTACCGACTTTGTCTTCAAACAGATTTAGTATTTCTGCTTCAAGATTTAGATCTTTGATCCATTTAAATTTTAGTTTAGTACATGGTGATAGGCATGGGTCTAGTTTTAGTTTTCAGCATATGGATAGCCAGTTTTTCCAGCACCGTTTATTAAAGAGACTATCGTTCTTCCAGCGAATATGTTTGGCCCCTTTATCAAAGATAAGGTGTTTGAGTCTGTTTATGGTTGTGGTTGTATCTTCCGATCTATTCCATTGATCTTCAGGTTTGTTTTTATTCCAATACCATGCTTATTTTTATTACGGTAGCTTTGTAGTATAACTTGAAGTCAGAGATTGTGATGCCTCTTGCCTTGCCTTTGTGGTTTAGAATTGCCTTTGCTATTATAGGTGTCTTCTGGTTCCAAATGAATTTTAGGAGTGATTTCTCTAGGTCTGTGAGGTATGCTGGTGGCATTTTGATTGGGATTGCATTGAATCTGTATAGTAATTTTGGGAGAATGGCCATCTTCACAATATTTATTCTTCCTATCCATGAACAGGGTATGTCTTTCCATTTTCTAAGGTCCTCTTTGATTTCTTTTTTCAGGGTATTGTAATTTTCCCTGTATAACTTTTTTACTTCTTTTGTTAGATTAATTCCTAAGTGTTTCATTTTTTTGGATGTTAGTGTGAAGGGTGTGGTTTCTCTTATTTCTCTTTCAGTGCTTTTGTTGTTAGTGTATAGGAATGCTATTAATTTTTTGAGTATTGACTTTGTATCCAGCTATCTTGCTGAATTTATTTATTATATCTACGAGTCTTTCAATAGAGTTTTGGGGGTCTTGTATGTAAAGTATCATGTCATCGACAAATAATGATAATGTAACTTCTCTTTTCTTATCTTTACTCCTTTTATTTCTCTCTCTTGTCTAATTGCTCTGGCTAGTATTTCCAGTACTATGTTGAAAAGGAGCAGTGACAGGGGACATCCTTGTCTTGTGCCTGATTTTAAGATAAAGGCTTTCAGGTTTGGGCCATTTAATATGATACTGGCTGTAGGTTTGTCATAGATAGCCTTTATCATATTGAGGTAAAGACCTTCTATTCCCATTCTCTGTAAGGTTCTTATCATGAATGAGTGTTGGGCCTTATCAAAAGCTTTTTCTGCATCTATAGAGATGATCATGTGGTTCTTACTTTTGGCTTTATTGATATGGTGGATTACATTTATTGATTTACGTATGTTGAACCATCCCTGCATACCTGGGGTGAATCCCAAATGGCCATGGTGTATAATCTTCTTGATGATTTGCTGCACCCTTTTGCCAAGATTTTATTGAGAATTTTTAGATCTATGTGCATTAGGGAGATTGGCCTATAGTTCTCTTTTTAGTTGGGTCTTTCTCAGGTTTATGGTACTAGAGTAATATTTGCTTCCAGGAATGACTTAGGAAGAATTCCTTCCCTTTCAATTTCATTGAAGAATTTGAGGAGTGTGGACATTAAGTCTTCTTTGTACCTTTTGTAGAATTCCACAGTGAATCTGTCTGGGCCTGGGATCTGCTTTTTTGGTAAGGACTTAATTACTTTTTCAATTTCATAAATAGAAATTGGATTATTCAGCAATTTTACATCTTCTTGACCCATCTTTGGTAGTTCATATGTTTCTAGGAATCTGTCCATTTCTTCTATGTTATTGAACCTATGAGAGTAGAAGTTTTCAAAATAGGTGTTGATGATCTTCTGTATTTCCACAGTCTGTAGTGATTTTACCCTCTTCGTTCCTTATTGCATGAATTTGAGTTTTTTTCTTCCTTTTTTAAATAAGATTGGCTAGGGGCTTATCAATTTTATTTATTCTTTCAAAGAACCAACTCTTTGATTCATTGATTCTTTGTATTTTTTTTCTTAGTCTCTGTTGCATTAATTTCTGCTCTGACCTTTATATTTTCCTCCCTCCTTTTGGCTTTGGGCTTGGCTTGCTCTTCTTTTTCTAGATGTTTCAAGTGTAGTATCAAGTTGTGTATTTGTGTTCGTTCTGTTTTCCTGATGTGGGAATTCTGTGCAATAAATTTTCCTGTGAGGACCACTTTCATTGCTTCCCACAGTTTCCAGTAAGTTGTATTTGTATTTTCATTTGATTGTAGATACTGTTTAATTTCTTCTTTAATTTCCTCTGTGACCCACTGATTATTCCAGAGTGTATCATTCAATTTTCATGTGTTTGTGGGGTTTTTAACATTTCTTTCATCATTAATTTCCAGTTTCATGGCACTATGATCCGATAACATGCATGGGATAATTTCAAGTTTTGTGCATTTACTTAAATATGTTCTGTGGGCTAGTATATGGTCTAGTTTAGAGAATGTCCAGTGTACTGCTGAGAAGAATGTATATTCTGATGTTGTTGAATGGAACACTCTGTATACGTCTATCAAGTCCATTTGTTCACAGGTGTGAATCAGTTCTGCTCTTTCTTTGCTGATTTTCTGTCTAGTTGATCTGTCCCTTTGTGTCAATGGCATGTTAAGGTCTCCTGTTATGATTGTGTTATTGATTATTTGATTTTTCATTTCTGTTAATATTTGCTTTGTATAGCTGGGTTCTCTGGAATTTGTTGCATATATATTTAAGAGAGTTATCTCTTCCTGTTTTAGTTTTCCCCTGACTAGTATGTAGTGACCTTCTTTAACTCTTTGGATCATTCTTAGTTGGAAGTTCACATTGTCTGCAAACAGAACAGCTACTCTCACTTTTTTTTGAGTTCCTGTTTCATGAAGTATTGTTTTCCATCCTTTGACTTTCAGTCTATGAGTTTGCTTTTGTGTTAGATGGATTTCTTGTAGATGGCATGTGGTTGGATGTTATTTTTTGATTAATTCTGCCAATCTGTTTCTTTTAATTGGTGAATTGAGGCCATTTATATAATGGCTATAACTGTTACATATTGGTTTATTGTTGACATGTTATCTTTCTGCTGTTGTATCTTTACCTTTGCATTCTGTTTTATTATCTGCCTTGATTAGTGTTTTTTTCCTATGTGTATCTAGAATATTCCTCAGTATTCTTTGCAGGGTTTGTTTAGCGGTCATGAATGCCAGTAAATCATGACTTCATCGAGGAATTTACAGAATAATAAAGTTAAGCAGTCATGTTCTAATCACCATCTGAAAGCCCCACCTCTAAACACATGAGACATTTTTCTAGGTATAAAGGAGACTAGTTACTTGTTACCTTGCATGTATTAAGCATAAGTAACTTTATCACTACAAACTTTTGCATAATATTAAGAAAAATCTTCAACACAGTATATTTCATCATCACATGTATGTATCTCCAATCCTAAGCATGCAACAGAGACAAATATAATCCTGATTGGCTAGCAATCTAGAGAAAAATGTATATTAACAGCTTTAAAGATACTTTAATATTTATCTTTCCAACAATCTTATGTTAACTTACTTGTCAAGGTTGTACCTAAGTCATGTAAACTAAGGCATATCTGTTCTAAGTTAAGAGTTTTATTATATATGAGCACTCACTGGTGTATAACTAGTTTGGTACCATCCAAACAATATGGAAACAGAACCACATGTGAACATAACGTATAACATACATACATCCATGAAAAGATACATAAGAAGAGACCAAAAACCCAAAGATTAGCTGGGTATGGTGGCATATGCCTGTATCCCAGCACTTGGGAGACTGAGACAGGAAGATCATTGTGAGTTTGAGCAAGCCTGGAATACATAGCGAATTCAAATCCAGCCTGAACTACATAGCAAGAGTTTGTCACAAAAAATAAATAAATAAATAAATCAAAGATTTTATAGCTTTTATTTAGAATCATGATTTTTCAGTTTTTAAAAAAGTTGACTATTTATCTGATTAACTTTTCCACTGTGCTAAGCAATCCTTAATCTTAAATTTCACTCACAAATCCTATTTTAGTGAAACAATGTAGAAAATATAGATCTCCAAGACATAGTACTTTACTGAGACACTACTGAAAGAAGAGGATATGTAAAGACTGAGAGAAAGCAAGCATTTTAAAGGTAGGGTTATTGTGCCAATTTAAATCATTGAACATCCCTATTTGCTAGTCAGAAGAAGGAAACACTCTTAGAAGCAGAAATCTGACCTCCTCCCAAGAAAGCTGCTGCCTTCACTGGGATGGGGTGAGCTTTAGCACAGTGAGACAGGGAGACCAAAGCAGGTGAATCCAGATGCCCTAGAGGCCCTGGGCAAGCGAAGGGACAGGAAACCTGTGCTGGCTTCCCAGATTTGGTGATGCTCCTTGGGTGGTCAGAGAGTCCAGCTGCCAGATCCCAAAGTACTGAGTACGTATGTGGTGTAGGAGTGGTGCCCAATTACATATTAGATGTTGGTGATCAGGTTCAATTTAACGCTCACATATGCCTGCACCCAGCACACTCACAATTCCTGCTTGTACTTAGCTTCATAGACCAGGGTGTTTTCAGCCTCATCTTCGTGGACTCTGGGATACTGGTTTCTTGCACACTTTTCCTAATTTTTTTAAGGCTGATATAGGATTCTTTAGTCTGGCTGAACAGGGATTTCCCATCTGATCCCTTGTGGTTGGACAGTGAGTTATTTCCTTCCTATTTGATGTTAAAAACAAATCTGTTTTGCTCTTATACCTGTACTGGCTTTTTTTCCCTACCATGCTTTTACTGTTAACAGTAGGGTAGAGTCCTAAGCTGAGAAGCCTGGAAAAGCTATGGCTACACAGGATTTTAATTTGAAAGTGATCTCCTAAGCTTTGCATTTTAGAAAACTTGCATATTTGGGGAAAATAAATACAATTAATGTAAAAAAAGCCAATAATAATCGACACCACAACTATGCAGAATATATATATATATATATATGTAATTAGGTGGCATTGCCTTTGTCACCAACTAGTGTAGGTTCTTGCTTCAGTGTTAATGGAAATTAAAACTAAAGTGTTCAGCATGGATTTACCACATACATAAAAAGCATTCATTTTAAAGGAAGAGAAAATGAAATAGGAGGCACACAGTCCTGAAAAAGATCAAGTCAGTCTCCTAACAAGGGAAAGTAAAAGAGAAAGGAAAAGGGCTTCACTTGGAGGAACTGAAGCAGCTACAGGTCTGCCTGCTAACAGAGGAACAGACACCAGTTTTATAGTGCAGCTTTATAGTGCAGTGAGTTATGCAAACAGGTTTCCTGAGGGCTACATCACTGGAAACTGTGTCAAGGATGGCAGAGTCCTGCGTCATGCATGAGGAAGGTATAGCTGCATTTAAATATGGGTATACATACTTTTTCTGATAGGAAGGGCTCTTCTTCATATCTATTCATATATTATCTATATGTTCCTTGTATGAAATGCATTAATTTTTTCTAGTTGTTTTCAAAATTTTGCATTTATACTTAGTTCTCAACAGGTTGACTATGATGGGCCCAGGTAAAACATTCACATTGATTCTTTTTGGGGTTCACAGAATTAAGGGAGCCATACATTTGTCTCTTTTGCCAAATTTGGGAATTTTTAAGCTACTATTTCTTTAAATACTTTTTTCCACTCCTTTATATTGTTACCTCTACTAAAATTCCAATTCTCCATTTACTCTCTTAGGACTCTCTTATGCCATTTACCCACAGGTCCCTGAAATGGCTTATTTTTAAACAATTTTTAGTATTTGTTCATGTTAGATAATTTCTAAAAAATCTTCTAAATTAACACTTCCTCCATCACTTTCATTCTGATATTAAGCAGTCCATTCAATTTTCATATTTCAGACATCATGTACTTCAGACCTGAATTTTTAATTTGCATTTTCTTTCTATTTTTGGTTCTCTCCTGAGGTTCCTAAATTTTTTTCAAGTACATATTCTTTACCTGATCTAGCATATTTAAAATACCTGATTCTACATTTTCATCTGTTAATTTCAATGTCTGGGTCATCTCAGTGTTGGTCCTGTTGTTTCTCCTGTTGAATTCTCTATCCTCTTTCTAAGTCAAGTACATTTCCTTATAGTCTGAAGTTATGAATGGTATAGCTAAGAGATTATTACTTCTGTTATAATGCCCTATCTTTTCTTTTAGCAGGCAATGGGCTTGGTGAGCATTCGATAGAAAACTGTTCTGTCTGAGATGAAAACAGTTAAGGTCTCACTTCTGGCTGCTGCTATTCAGCTTCCTGCATGTGTGACTCCGGATCAGGCAGCACATGGTCAGAACTGAACACCGATTGTAAGAGTTTCCCACTTCAGCTTCACTTTTAACACTTTCCCTCAGCCTCCTTCAGCCCTGTTTGCCCCGCCTCTGGCTTCTGGTTTTCTTGAGGCAGAGCGATGGTGGGCTTCCTCTCTCAAGGTGAGACCCCTGACTGGCTGTGACTGCAGCTGCCATTGACCGAAAAGCTGAAATAAGGCAGAACTCACCCTGTGCCCATCCTTTCCTCCATACTGTGACCACCCTCAAAGTCTCCCTCTCTCTTGTTCATTCTCCCAAGACCAGACGTGGTTGCTATGTATTTTGTCTGGAGTGTATGCTTGTTGCCTTCTGGGGAGTCAGAAGCACACCTGCATTTGTTTCCTTCACTGACTTGCTGTGTCACCTTGAGCAAGCCACAGTCCATGCCTCTGCCTCAGTTTCTCTGCCTGTGCAATAAGAGGATACAGTCATTTTGTCCCTCTTCAAAAGAAGTGCACTGCAAATTGCAGTGTGCTCTTCTCATCTAATGTTACTCGTGTGTCTGCTTCTGTTCTCCTGCTGCATCTCATACAGCTCTCAATATTCCCAAGATGAAGAATGTGAGAGGATGGAGAAATGAAGACATGAGTAGGAAATCAGAGAATTAAGGCCATATGGATCCCTGTCTCCTGATGGGTAGTAAAGAAGGGAGGAGGAGGAGGAGAAGGAGAGAAGATCCAATGGCTGCAGCATATTTATTTATGCACCTAGGAGACTGAATATCATGTGAAACCCCTCCCCCCATGACAGCTTGTCCATGTGGCTTGTCTCAGGTGCCCAGCGCACTGGAGACTTGAGACTAGAGCAGCTTATTCATATAACCTCCTTGGGCTCTGTGTTCTTGAGGCTAGTCTTGCTCCGGCCCCACACGTGACTGATCTCCAGCTTCAGCTGCTCCCCACATCTCCCTCTTTTCTGTTTTAGAGTTGTGACCAATGGTAGTTAGTTGAGGTTGGAGGAACTGCGTTTGGGGCACTCTGTAGAAGACCTCCTTCTCGAATACTTTCCATTCTAGATGAACTTGTTTGATCTAAGCTAAAAATTCCCAGTCCAAAGATTTTTAAGTTCCTGCATATAGCAATTTAATTCTACACAATGCATTACCCCAGAATGGTGATCAGTTGGCAGTTGTTTTATATCTCTGGTGGTTATACTTTTCTGCTAGATATTCAAGACCAAATTAAGGTGAGACATGTGTTAATCAACTTTTGTTATTTATCAAAGTCAATTAAGTTTCCTCAGGATTTACCTTGAAACCATGTATAGTACCCCTAGTTCTTCAGTCAGCGTTAGCCATCCAGATGAGTCACGCTCATTGCTTGACCAAGTCGCTTTCTGTGAAAGCATGGGATTCCTTTCTCTCCTAATGACTCTTCCTAGGCACACTAGACACTATAGATCTTTATCATCTGTAGTCCTACCATCCCCAGGAGTTTGTATGACTCACTAGAGTGGTAGGATGTCACTGAAAAGTTTCCCTCATGTCCTGGATCCTCATTGACCTCTGTGGCTGAGACCAAAATACTGAGTGTATTAGTCTATCTTTCTAACTTTTGTCTCCATACCTCAGTCATTAAGCATCCAGAAAAGGAGGTTAATGACATAACAGATTGTAAAAAAGACAGAGAGCTTAAAATTGCTATTTTATCTGCATATTGAGTACCTTAGAACATAACATAGAACCATCATTTTCTAACAACAATGGATGTTCTAATAGTTGAATCTCTGTAGAATGTTAACAGGCAACAGTTAAATAATTTTACACAGAAAATTTAAAATCAAGATCATACATAATATTGTAGCATGACAATCATGATGATATATTTGAGACATTCTTAAATTTCCATTTTAATGTAGTACAGCTCTTTTAATCAATCATCTCTATCCAATGCATAAGTTGCTTTTAATTAACTCACTGACCTTTAATAAGATGTCACTGAAGAAATTTGTGACATCTGGGACTCTTAATGTTGAGACATTGCCAAGTCCAGTGGCACAGATACAAAATATACATCATATAAATTTTGTTATTATTGATGACTGGTGACCTCATGTTGACTTGACATGAACCTCCTATCACAACGAATTGGAGCACAAATGAAAAGCAAAAGTCTCAATCTGAAAGAAAAGGTCTACTACCATAAAGAATCACTGTTTTATATTTTGGAAGACCTACACATATACAAGTATGAATGTATTTAATGCACATGGGATTAATAACAATCGTCATAGTCATACGAACATTTTTTAAAATTTAATTTTGTACCAATGCATCTATAAATTAGAAAACCTTATTGTCTCATTTTTAGAAAGCTTAGACTTTTGATGATGACCAATATAGACATATCACAATAATACAATTTTAAGAACATTTATTGAGGTGTCTCTCACAATACGAAGAACACTGGGGCTTCCTATTAGTGAACAAAGGCTAGGGTAATTTTTCCCAGGTAGCTGCTCCTTTATGCACCAAACAGAGCTCTGACCAATGACTTTCCAAGCCTGAGGGCTCCCCATTTAGGTACCTTCACAAATTTCTGATGACCTATGATATATTGCCCTGCTTGCAACCGAGCTGGAAGCATGCCTTTTAAATCTATAAACAAAATTACATTAGAAGCAAATGAACAAAAAAACGCAAAAGAAAAGGGAAAAGACAAAAAATTACTGCTGTGCCCCACACAACTCTCAGTGTTCCCAGGGTGAGGACAGTGAGGGGATGAAGAAAAAAGACAAGAGTCAGAATACAGAAAACTGAGGCCATCTGAATCCCTCCCTCCTGATGGGAAGTAAGGAAGGGAAAAAGAGGAGGAGGAGGAGGAGGAGTGGAAGGAATAAGAGCTCCAAAGTCTGAAGCACGTTTATTTATACACTTGGGGGTTTGAATATCATGTGATCCCTCTTAGCTAATAGCTTATCCATATGGCTTGTCTCAGATGCCCAGGGTTCTTGAGATTAGAGCAGCTTATTCATGTGACTTGCCATGGGTGCTCTGTGTTCTCGAGGCTGCACTTGCCCTGGCACCAATTGATCTCCAGCCTCAGCCACTTCCCACATTCTCCCAGACCAGTAAGTATCTAGGATGCACCCTGGATGTTTATTCATGTGAGAAAGTCCTTGATGGGAGGAAGGTAAGACTGGGTCTCTGTGTTCCAACCTCCCACCCCTTACCTGTGACACGTAAGGTGAAAGTTGAGGTCCCCAACATGGGAGTCAGACCCAGGTTCCCCCTTCTTGCTCTGGCTTTCAAGCCTGAGTTGTCCTGCAGATGGTGCTCTGTAAAGTTTGTACCATCCACGTGGAGGAAAGTGAAATATAAAATAGCTTCTGAAGATTTCAGTGCAAAGCTGATCACAGCGCCCACAGCAGTCAGCAGTATTTGGGATTCACTTCTTTCCTTGGCCCCTCTAAGTTGCCGAAGTCCTCGCTGCCCACTGGGCTTTCTCTGTTCCAAAAGCAGGATGTGCCACTGTTGATCTGTTGTCCAAACAGCCTATTAGGGTCCTAACTCACCCAATAATAAAACCAAGGGACCATGAAAGGAAGAAACTGTATTTGCCGAGCAGAATAGATAGGGGGAAAAAAGAGAAGATAGATAACTACCTTGATAAGAATCAGGGTAGGGAGGCCCAGGGAGATGGAGGACCCATGAGCCCTCAGCTGTTTGCTCTCAGCTGTTTTGATGAGGGAAGTGAGTGACTCATTCTTGGAACTTGCCATAACTGGATTGGCTTTCAGACACCTCTGTCTAACATCGGTTCTTCAGTGGTTTATGTGCAGCTTTGTCTCTCTGTTAACTTTTCCTTGGCCTATCTTTTAAGGCCTTATCTTTAGGATGGGTTGCTAGTTGCCAAGGGAGTGCCCTGTTCTTGGTTAGCTTAGAGTTAGTAAGGGCACATTTGGATACTTACTGAACACTATAATGACCCTAGAGGGAGTAACATAGTGACTCTAGAGTGAATACCCATGTATGTAAAAGTATATGTTGATGCATAGATGTGAGTACACACTGCCTTAAAATTAGTCAGTCCCTCTCTTTAGTTTCCCTATATTTTATTGCAGGTAGGGAAGGCTTATTGATTGTGCATCTGGTTTCTCTCGTGTCCTGCCTGTCAGCTTATTACAGATGGTTAAGTTAGGTAGAAATATTATCGGCAGTCAGACAATTCTAGGCCCTCAAAGGAGTCAGTGCAGAAGATAAGAACACATTACAACTGTGGCTGGAGGTTCATTCGTTAAAGGTGAGTCCTCAAGATAAAGACTGAAAGACCAGACCTACCTACCTGTTGAAGGGATAAGCAGCATACTGTAATGCATACTACCTGGTCCTGTAAGGTCAAGATAGGCATAAGTCATTCAGGTGGGTGACCAGGACCTCCTGACTCACCTCATCCAAAGACGGTCCTTGTTCTTTCCATGCACACTTGCTCCATGACTTGCTCCCCATTGGGTCAACATTACTTAATCAGCTGTACTTGTAATCTTATTGGTTGATTATAGTTTGTCCCATGTTGTACCCACCTCATGATTTTCTATCCACTTCCTCATTTTGTTCCATTAAACCTCTGCAAAGTGGAGTGTGAGCCAACTCATTTTCTAGGCCCCCTCCTGGCTCTCTCAGTAGCTGTCTCCTTTCTCAATAAAATCTCCTACTCATAGCCTCCACTGTTTCTTAAAATTCATTGTTCAATTTTGGGGAAAGGAACCCGATGTATCAGACATCTAGTAGCTTGGGAGTTACATTTATATCACCTATATCATTTGGAAGTCCTATATCAAGCTCTTTTTCTGATCTCTTGGTGCAAGTCCCAAGGTCATTTGGTGCCTTTATCTGGGTGTGTGTGTGTGTGTGTGTGTGTTTCTTTGTTTTTGGTACCAGGAATCAACTCATAACCTTGCACTCCCCAAGCAGGTACTGTGCCACTGAGCTATATTCCTGGCTCTCTGGCTTTTGTTTTGTTTGTTTTGTCTTGTTCTGTTTTCTACCTTTGTTTTTAACTTGCTTCTCAGGGGAATCTCTCTAGTAAAGTTAGTCAAGATTAGCCAGAAGAACTAAGGAGGCCTCTATTTTATTTTCCTATCTTCAGACTCCTGTCCCTACTACACCTGGCAAAGCAAAGTAATTATTCAGATGCCCCTTCATAGAACTGGGTTTGCAGCAAGGTTTGAAGTCAGGGTACACAGGTAGCTGCAGAGGTAAGCTCAGGAGGAAGGAGAGAATGTAGTCACACACTGAGCCCATGTGACATATGAGACCCCAGCAGGCCCCCAGCAGGAGAGAAGGTTGTAGGACGCATGCTCTGCTGGACTTGGTCCCCTCTCTGTGCTGGTCAGCCCTGGAGTGGGAGTGGGGTTGAGGGCAGGCTCAAATTTCTTCTGTGAGGTTTCAGTTTCCCTTTAAGAGCTCTGTGTATCATATGAAGGTATGGACAGCTGTATTGAGGAGAATGAGAGATACTGTGACAGCCATTCTTGGCTTCCCTAATGTCTGGTCTTGAAGACCTGAAGTGCCCTCCTTGTCCTGCTCAGATCAATTCCATACTAGGTTGTTTCATGTGAATTCCCTGTATGTGACAATATGGACAACTATTTGGAAGAAAACAAGAGTCAGTGTGATGGAAGGTGACTATCTCCGATTGTCTAGTTTGAAATTTATGTCTCTTACATTGTTTTCTTGTGATCTGCTTTGTTCTGTTTTGTTGTGTTTAATTTTACCCTTTTGATATAATTGCATGTATATTTCAGTGGGTAAGATGGATGACCATATTGCTGTTTTTGTTAGATCGTGGAGCAGAACTGTTAACAGTCTCACTGTTTGAATGTATACTTTACATGTTTTAACTTTGTAATTTGAACAACTATTTCCAAGAAGTCAGTATGTAATTTGTCAAGTAATAATTTCTTAGGATTTGTTGTTGTTGTTCTTTTCTGTTTTTCCTTGGAATTCTGTATTGTTGCTACCCTTTATTCTGTTTTGTTTTGTTTTTTCTCTTTAAATAAAATTTTTTAAAAATTGGCTGTTCATATGGTGAAAACTAAAACTAAACCCATTCCTATTACCATATACTAAACTAAAGTCTAAATGGATCAAAGACCTAAATATTAAAACAGGAACACTAAATTTGTTGAAAGACAAAATAGGTAGAAATCTTGAAGATATAGGGCTCTGTAGAGAATTTATGAACAAGAATCAAACCGCATGCGAAATACTTCCCCGATCAGTAGCTGGGATCATGTCCTATTAAATAGTTTTTGCATATCGAAAGAAATCTCTAGCATAGCAAAAAGAAAATCTACAAATTGTGAAAAAATTTTAGTGAACATTCCCTCAGACAAAGCACTTCTGTCTGGAACATATAAAGAATTAAAAAAACCCTCAGATCCCCAAAATTCAAAGACCCAATCCAAAAATGGGCAACTGAGATGAATACACAGTTCTCAGCTGAAGAAATACAAATGGCAAGTAAATACATAAAAATGTTCAACATAATTGATAATTAGAGAAATGCAAATTAAAACAACACTGAGGTTTCATCTCACTCCAGAAAGAATGGCCAGAATAAAGAAAGCTACCAACAACAAATGCTGGAGAGGATGCAGGGGGAAAAGGGACTGTTAGTGGGAGTGAAGACTGGTCCAACCACTATGGAAGTCAGTCTGGAGGTTCCTCAAAACCTGGGTTTGTAAGTCCCATTTGACCCAACTATTCCATTTCTGGAAATAAAGAAATTACAAAGAAATAAGCACACATTCATATTGACCACAACACAAAAACATTAAGATTATGGGTTTGATTTTGTTATAAATATGCTTAGGTTTCAATGTTCCTGAAATTAATATTTACTACCAAAGCTTGATTTTCCCATCTGAAGTAAGACAACTAGGATTGTCCTCTATCTGAGGCTGGTGGACTGGCTTTCAACAGCTGAAACTAGTCGTGGCCCTTTCCACTACACATGGGGTCACAAGGGGTTCTAGGCATGGAATGCATTCCTCACCTGTTATGGTTTAAACACATAGCATCCTCCAGAGACTCCTGCATTGAAGTCTTCATCACCAAGGCAGTGGTGTTCAGAGGTGGAGCCTAGGGCTGTGACAGGGTCATGGATGCCATTGATGAGTTCACAGCAGAATGGCCTCATTAGGGATGAAGTCCCTGGGGTGCTCCCTTGAAGGCTGTATCCTGTTCCCAGTCTCATCTCCTCTTGTTTCTTGTTTTCTGTTTCTTGTATGAGGGGTGAGAAGCTCTCATCCAACCCCTTCTGCCATGATCTTGCCTTGGAGCCAACTGTGGATGGAAACCTCTTAAACTCTCACCAAATCAACTGGACCCCCTTTTAAGCTGTTTATGCCAGGTATTTTTCAAAGTGATGAAAGCGTAATGAATATACTCCTCCTGCCAGCCCATGCTTGTCAGTCCCAGAAAGTTCATCTGGGCTAGTGACC
>PVJX010029060.1:0-23280 GCA_004027295.1 Dolichotis patagonum | reverse complement strand
AACCCAGGCCCCTACCAGAGTTCTGGACCCTGAGGCCTGAGCGAGGGACCCATCTCCTGATAAAATGCTAGGATGAGACTTCAATGAGACTTATGCTAGAATGAGGACATAAGAAAATCCCTTGATGACTATCAAGAGGTCCTCCTTACAGGCATTTGGGAGGGAGCAAAGAAACTCACCAATATGTCCAAGGTTGTTGCTATCATTCAAAAGCTTGATGAGGCCCTGGTTGACTTCTACGAGAAGCTTTGTGAAGGGTTTCACCTGTATACCCCTTTTAATTCAGAGGCCATGGAGAATCAACATATGGTCAGTGCTGCTTTCATAGGACAGTTAGCCTTCAAAATTGGCTGAAAATTCTGTAAATTGGAGGGCTTCCCTGGAGTGAATGTGACACAGCTATTGGAAGTAACCAACAAGGTCTTTGTGAATTGGGACAAAGAGGCCAAAGAAAAGCCAACAAGCAGATGAAACAAAAGATCACTCTCAGGGCTGGGGATTTAGCTCAGTGGCATAAGTGCCTGCCTCGCAAGCACATGGTTGTGAGTTCGATCCCCGGTATTGATAAAAAAAAAAAAATCACTCTCTTGGCTGCTGCAGTGGGAAGGCCTAACCCCACTCAAAATTCTGGCCTGCCAGAATTGCGAACAAATAGGACACTGGAAAAACGAATGCCTGCTTCACCTGTGAGACTCAGAGAATTGCTGGACCCTGCTTCTGACTGCTGAAATATCAACTGGAGCCAGAAGGTGAAGACCTACTTGGACCTATGAGAGCCAAATTGGAATAGGAGAGACAGGGGTTCCTGAAACTCAATCCCTGGGATCTCATGTTCAAAATGTCAGTTGGAGGCCGACAGATGACATTTATGGTGGACATGGGAACAGAATATTCCATTGTGACAATGCCAATATATCCCATCAAAATGTGTACTAACTCCAGGTAAGTTTTTGCAACTCTCCATGTACATGGAGCTGTGTACAAAGAGAGAGGTTTACTGGTGATGGGATGTGGGGAGAGAAATAAAAAAAATGAAGAAGACTCCAACTACTGGAGGCCATCTGAGAACTGAAGAGAGTGGCAATCATACACTCTCAGGGACACCAAAAAAACAGGATGACATAAAAAGGGGAAATCAGGCCTGGGGATTTAGCTCAGTGGTGTAAGCACCTGGGGTGTCATCTCTCTGTGTCACAATGGCTAATCAATTCAAACTTGTGTCCAAAATGATCCTAAACAATGTCCTTGGCCCACTCTAGGAATACAACACACTGAAACCTTGCCCTTTGAGGATTTAAAGGTATATTTCACAGAAATCAGAACATGCCATGGATATAAGTACCTGCTGGTCCTTGTCTGTATCTAATTGGCTGTGTAGAAGCAATACCTATGCAAATGGAAAACACTTGAGAAGTGGCTAAGGTTCTGCTGTGGGAAGACTGGTCTCTAAACAACAGGTGAATCATAGCCTTGACAATTTTATGGGGCTGTCCACTGTTATATGGTCTATCCGACAATAGACACTCAACTGTTCTTTCTAAAGGGCTCTAAATTTTGTAGTGGATGACAGAACCCCTACGTCATCATTGACCACTGGTCACCCATCCTTATAAGAGTGCCTCATGCTACCCAATCTTTTTTTTAATTTTAAAACAAAACAAAACAAATCAGAGCAGAACAGAACAATGCAAGCAACACAGGGCTTCAAAACAAAACAACAGGATATCAATAGTAGCTACCATAATGTCTCTTGTTTTCTTTGAAATAGTTGTCCATACCTTCACACACAACATAACAACATAGTATAAAACTAATAAAAAAATGAAAGCAATATAGGACTTCAAAACCAGATAATAGGAAATGAACAATGGTTACTATAATATCTCATTTTCTTCAAAAAAGTTTTCCATACCATGACACATAAAATCAAATAAAACACAACTGAATAAAATCAATCAAAACAAAAGAATAAAAGCATGATAGGACTTCAAAACAATATGATAAGAAAGCAGCAATGGCTACAATAATGTCTCGTTTTCTTCAAAATAGCTATTCATACCATCACACATAATAAAATCAAACTAGGAAAAAGATGGCGGACTGGTAGGCAGCAGGATATGGAGGCCCTCTGAGAGAGACAGCTCAGATGCCAAAACAGAACATCCTGGAGAGATCTGGGCAGAGGGAGATGGATTCTCTCAATACAGGAAGAAACTGAAGGGAAATGAGCTGCTCGAATACAAAGTCTCAGGGCTACCATTAGAGAAGCTCTTGCCACCTGAATTCCTGCCCAAGACCAGTCAAAACCCATGCCTATGCGACTGGCTTGAGCAGCCTCCCGCATGGAGCTCAGCCGCCCCATGCAAGACTCGCCCAGAGGCACCATGGACTCATGTGGCAGCCGCGCTGAAGTTGGAGGTCGGGGAGCCCAGTGGAGAATGGAGCCAGAGAGAACTGGGAACTCTACTGTACACTTGTATGGAAGGAACAAAAACCATGACAAGAGAAAGAAACAAGAAAAAACCCCAGCCCCCAACCCTGAGAATATTGATCCAGGAGAGGTAAATACAAAAGAGATTGAGGGCAGCAAACATGCAACATCAAACACGGCATCAGTGGACATAAAGAGATATCTTTGGGACCTCATAGATGAGCTCAAAACTGAAATATTAATTCAAGTTAAGCAAGATATAAGTAGATTAATAAAAGAAATGCTAAGCACCGCTCAAGAAGACACAGATGGAAGAATGGAGGAACACAAAAGGAGGAGAGAAATGTTCAACAAAGAATATAAAGAAAACCTAGAATACACGAAGCAGATTCAAAGAGATTACCAGGAAACTAAAAACGTCATTGAAAGCTGGCAAAACTGCTTGAAAGAAAGTAGGATGGACTATCAAACTTGGAGACAGGTTTGCAATGTGTGATCATGAAAGGAAAGATCTTTTAAAAATAACAAGGAAACAGGCAGGAACAATACAAAGGCTAGAAGATGATAAGAGGATCTATAACCTAAGAATAAAACATGTGAATGAAGAAGCAGGAGTCAAAACAAAGGAATTACAAAGGCTATTCACAGAAATAATTAAGGAAATCTTCCCAAGCACAACAAAAGGAAATGATATGCAGATGCATGAAGCATACAGAACTCCAGCCACCTACAACCAAAACAGCTACACCCAGACACATAATAAGATCCCAGAAATTCAAAATAAGAACAGAATATTAAAAGCCATCAGAGAAAAGAAACAGATCACCTATGAAGGAAAACCCATTAAAATCATGGCAGACTTCTCAACACAGACCATCAAATCAAGAAGAGCTTGGAGTGAAGTAATTCAAGCCCTGAAAGAAAATAACTTCCAGCACAGATTGATGCATCCTGCAAAAATGTCTCTAGAAATTAATGGAGAAACATGATGCTTCCATGACAAAGAGGAACTGGAGGAATTTGTGACCACCAATCCAACCTAGAGAGAGAAAAAGAATACGAGGATTTCAGGAACAGTGCAGAGAGGGCTCAATGAATGAGGCAGACAGTGGAATGAAAGAAAAATATACAACCAATGGCAGAAAAACAGAATAGCAGAAATGAGGCAGAGAAGGTTGGCTGTAATCTCTAACATAGATGGCCTTGATATACTAACAAAAAGAAACACAGGCACAGTAGATCAGGAGATAGGGTCCATTGAGATGCTCTGTATTGGAAACATAATTAACTTGAAAGTGGGTTTTTGGACAGAAAGTCAAATATGAGAAAACAATGCTCTATGTGACAGGGAGCCAGAGAGAAATAGGGGCCACTCGACCAGCACCTGCAGATAGGTTGAAAGGACATGATACTTTTGTGCAGTAGAGGACTACTCAGCTATAATGAAGGAAAACCTTGAGGCTTTTATAGTTAAAGGAATACAACTCGAGATCAAGCCCAGGAGTCAGAAGGTTCAGAACCAGTTAGGATAAATAGCAGGTTGCTCCTCCCAATCTAAAAACTGAGGGAGTTAATGGGACCTAAAATGTGCAGTGTATGCTGTGGGAGTGAAAGGGGACGGATGGTCTAAAAAAAGAAGGCAGAGGATATTGTTGTGTAACAGGATTTAAAATCTACCTTATTCTCACCACTCTGTTTAGATGGATTATATTCTGTTTCAGTTTGTCTACTTACACTAGATTTGAGGGCATAGACAGCTATCCCAAAAATAGCAGGACATATGGTAATCATCCTTAATTTCCTATTAACTTAATCTGAAGCCCTGTGTAACTTAGATTGTCTCATTATGACTGATCTTATTTGAATGTGGTTTGTTAGATTGCTGTTTTGTATTGATTGATTTTATTTGAATCTGTTATGATTGACAGTATCAAGTCTAAGAGTATAGGCAACTATAATGAAGATGACAAGATTCACTAAGATACCCACTCCGGTTTGATTGTTACCTGATTTTGAAGTCTTATAATGTCTCCAATGTTTTGTTTTTATTAATGTTGTTATACACTGCTGAGACATCATAGTAACCATTGTAGATCACCTTGTATTGCTGTTGTATATCACTTTTTCATTTCAAGTTTTTCTAGGAATTTGTTTTGCTTTGCCTTGCTTTGTTTTGTTTTTACCTCTAATACGGAAAGGATAGATATACATGTAGAGACTCATGCATGTGTAGAACTTATAAACAGTCTGTGAGAACCAATTAGATAATGCATGATGAAATGAACAACTACTTTGAAGGAAAAGAGACACTAAAGTACCCAGTGCTGATTCCGTAGCATCATGATGTCAAATCCAGCAATACTACCATTCTTTGTTCAGAGTGATTTTAGCCTGTTTGGTTTTGTTTAAGTTCAACATACATGAAGGTATGGATAGCTGTTTTGAAGAGAATGAGAGACACTATGACAGCCATTCTTGACTTCCCTATTGTCTGGTCTTCAAGACCTGAAACACCTTCCTCGTCCTGTTCAGATCAGTTCCATACTATGTTGTTTTGTGTGAATTCTCTGTATGTGAAGATATGGACGACTATTTGGAAGAAAACAAAGAGTCAATATGATACATAGTAAAGATCTCTGATTGTCTTGCTTTGAAATTTATGTCTCTTACATTGCTTTTTTGTGTTTTATTTTGTTCTGTTTTGTTGTGTTTAATTTTACCCTTTTTAAAATAAAAAAGAAATGAAATCAAACTAAACAAGACAGAAGAAAATCAATTAAACAACTGAATGAAAGCAGTATAGGATTTCAAAACAAGATAATAAGAAACCAACCATGATTGCCGTAATACATCCCATTATATTTAAAATAGCTGCCCATACCATCAGACAAAGTAAAATTTAACAAAACAAGACAGAACAAAGCCAAACCTAACAAAATTATGAAAACAATACAAGAGCTCAAGACAAGACACTAAGAAATTAACAGTAGTTATCACCTTTCCCTCCCAGGTGTTTCCTCCCCTATCACTTTTACAATATCTATTGTAAAAGATGCTTTTTGGATCTCATTAACTCCTTCTGTTTTTTATGCTAAGTATGAGTTCAAACTGTTTTGCCCATGAACATGATTTCCAGTTGCATCCTTTTACCAAGAGCCTCAAAATTATTCTACTTTATAGCTGGGTATGCTACCCAATCTTAACCAGTCTCAGAAATGGTTCCTACTAGATGCAAAAAGTTTCTTCCGTCACTGGGAAAATAAGACCTGGGGCACCACCCAGGTTATACACCAGGGACAGGCTTCCTCCTTGACCAGGGCCACATTGACCATAAAGGTTAGGGTCTGAGAAGGACAGGACAAAGACTTTAGTCTTCTCCAGATACACAATCATTTTTACCTCAGTATACTGGAGTGTGTTTTGGCTCTGTGGCACTTCTGCCTACATCCACCTGCCTGCTAACTGGACTGGGACCTGTAACCTGGTTTACCTGAACCAAAAGATGGATGTTGTCCCTAGGGACCAAGTACTTCCAGTCCCTATGCTAACATCAACCTGACACACTGTCAAGCCTCTGTGCCCATCTTCTTGTTAGTGGGATAGGCTTCACTACTGCAATGAAGACAGGGATAGCTAGGCTTACCACTGTCATGGATTCTTACAAATTCTTGTCCCAAGAACTCTCTCAGTGTTTAACTGATACTTCTAAGGCCCTTCTCACATTACAAAGTAAGTTAGATTCCTTAGAGTTGTAACTCCTCAAAGCTGTAACTCCTCAGAGACAAAGAGGGACAGACATTCTGATAGCAGGAAAGAGGGGTGGGGATATGTATATTCCTAGGAGAAGAGTTCTGCTTCTACACAAACCAGTTAAATGACCATCTGGATCCACAATTAACCATCCAGTTTCTCTAAACTGGGTCATTAGTCATCTGCGAAAAATTAGAAATTATTAATTTGGGCTTTCTGAAAAACATCTTTTTTTGAGACAGGATCTTACTATGTAGCCCACACTGGCCTAGAACTCATAGTGATTCTCCTACCTCAGCCTCTCGAGTGCTGGAATTACAGGTATATACCCCTATGCCCAGCCTGAAAAACATTTTTAGAAAGATATTATAAAGAAATTTATGCTTAGCTACAGTATTCAGGTAAACTTTCTTCTATTATGTAAGAGGTACATGTCATGTTTTAATAAATTAACTGCAAGAAAGTCTCACATCTCCAAGAAGAAAAGCCATATTAGTATCATCTAAATTATAGCCAGGCCATACAGAGGGTCTGGGCAAGAGTGCCAATGACCCCTCCTTCCATCCACAGGGACTGGGCAGGTCTGTGAAATCCCCCCGTGACCCAGTAGTGTTCCAGCTAAGGGAACATGATGGACAGGTGGAACTACTGGCCTGGGAAATTCTGAAGCAGCAGTAACAGCATGAAGCAACAGTTGGTTCACATAAATATTCCTAGGCTAGTTAGCTCGGGAAGAATCCAGGACTTGTCAACAGCTCCACAGGAGCAATTCAGATGACTGGTCCCTCCCCTACACTGCAGGACCCACTGACTGGGGAAACGCTAGCCACACAGTAGGCCCCTGACTAAGATGCACACCATGGACAGGCCAGACTAGTGAAATTGAAAGGAACAAAATATGAACCAACAGGTGATAAGTTAGCCAAATCAAGAGTTGTGCTTGGGGACAAAAACACATGGCATAGAACTAGGTGGGTGGGGAAGACCTTTTTTTTTTTGTTTCTTCTTTTTTTATATCAATTTTAATTTCTCTTAATTTATTTTTTATCTTGCTTTCTTTTCCTTTTTATTTTCTTTTTTCTCAATTTTTTCTTTTTCTTTAGTTTTCTTCTCTTTTTTTCTTTCTCTTGACTTTATTCTTCTTTCTTTCGTTTGCTTTTTTCCCTCTATTTTCAAAATGGCTGGGGAGATTTCCAGCCACATAAAACTAATCCCATCTCCCAAATCCAAAAACCAAGTTCAGATAATCCCTTGAACACCTTCTCGAGTCCCCTCCAGGGAAGGTTACCCAAAGCTCATAGAAAGGGGAAATTATAAAAATCAGAGCAGAAATTAATTCAATTAAGACTAAGAAGACAATATAAATAATTAATGAATCAAATAATTGGTTTTCTGAAAGAATAAATAAAATTGATAAACCCCTATCCAACCTTATCAAAAAAGGAAAGAAAAAACTCAAATTCATATAATGAGGAATGAAAAAGGTAAAATCACTACAGATCCTGTGCAAATTCAGAAGATCATCAATATCTACTTTGAAAATCTTTAACAGGATGGAAAACACAGAAGAAATGGACAGATTCCTATAAACATGAATTACCAAAGCCTAATCAAGAAGATATAAAAGTTCTGAATAGCCCAATTTCAGTTAATGAAATTGAAAATGTAATTAAAACTTACCAACAAAGAAAAAAAGCCCAGGTCCTAATGGAGTCACAGCTGAATTCTGTAAGAAATTCAGAGACTATTTAATACCAATACTCTTCAAACTCTTTAATGAAAATGGAAGGGAAGGAATTCTCCCTAACTCATTCTTGGAGACAAGTACTACCCTGATATCAAAACCAGAGAAATACTCAATGAAAAAAGAGAACTATAGGCCAATCTCCCTAGTAGATGCAAAAATCCTCCATAAAATACTAGGAAACAGAATTCAGCAAATCATCAAGAAGATTATATACCATGACTAAGTGGAATTCACCCCCAAAATACAGAGATGGTTCAACATACACAAATCAATAAACATAAAGCACCATATTGACATAGCCAAAGACAAAAATCACGTGATCATCTCAATAGATGCAGAAAAAGCATTTGATAAAGTCCAACACTCATTCATGTTAAAAACCCCATAGAAAATCAGAATAAATGTTCTTTACTTCAATCTGTTAAAAACCATCTATGACAAACCAAAAACCAACATCATACTAAATGACCAAAAACTGAAAGCTTTCAACCTAAAATCAGGAACAAGACAAGGATGCCCACTATCACCACTCAAATATAGTTCTGGAAATATTAGCCAGAGCAATTAGACAAGATAGAGAAATAAAAGGAATAAGGATAGGAAAGAAAGAAGTTAAATTATCATTGTTTGCAGATAACATGGTATTTCACATAGAAGATCCCCAAAAACTCCACCAAAAGACTTGTAGATTTAATAACCAAATTCAGTAATGTAGCTGGATACAAAGTCAATACTCAAAAAAATCAATAGTATTTCCTCTACACAAACAACAATCTCACTGAGAGAGAAACTAGTGAAACCACATCCTTCATAATAACAGCCCCCCCCAAAAAGAAATACTAAGGAATTAAGGTAACACAAGAAATAAAAGAACTATCTATTGAAAATTACAGTTCTCTGAAAAGAGCAAATGAAGATCTCAGAAAACGGAAAGATATTCTTTTTCATTGATAGGAACAACCAATATTGCGAAAATGGCCATACTCTCAAAAGTGTCATACAGATTTAATGCAATCTTGATTAAAAAACCATTAGAATACCTCACAGATCTAGAGAAAATTTTCCTAAAATTCATCTGGAACCAGAAGAGACCATGAATAGCAAAGGTGATCCTGGGCAACAAAGGCAAGGCAGGTGGCGTCACAATTCCTGACTTGAAATTATACTGTAAAGCTACACTGATAAAAAACAGTTCTGGCAAATAAACAGACCTGAGAATCAATGGGAAAGAATAGAAGATACTGATACAACTATAAATACTCACCCACCTTATCTTTGGCAAAGGGGCCAAACATGTCCACTGGAAGAAAGACAGCCTCTTTAATAAACGGTGTTGGAAAAAATGGCTTTCTACATACCAAAGACTGAAACTAGACACATGTTTATCATCATGCGCTAAAGTCAAAATGCATCAAAGATCTAAATATTAAAACAGGAACACTAGATCTACTGGAAGAGAAGGTAGGTAAAAATCATGAAGGCATAAGGTTAGGCAGAGAGTTCATGAACAAACCCCAAACTGTGTAGGAAGTATTTCAAAGAATCCAACTGAGTTCTCATATTGAACAGTTATTGTACAGCAAAAGGAATCACCAAAAGAATGAAAAGACATCCCACATATTGGAGAACAAATTACTCAACTGTCCCTTAGACAAAGGACTTATATTTAGAACATATAAAGTATTTTTAAAATATTAGGTCCCCGAATTCAAGACCCAACCCAAAAATGGGCATCTGAGATTAATAAGCACTTCTCAGGTGAAGAAATACAAATGGCAAACAGATATATGAAAAAATATTCAATGTCATTGATTATGCAAGAAATTCAAGTTAAAACAATGCTGAGACTCCATCTAACCCCAGAAAGAATGGCTATCATCAAGAAATTAAGCAATAACAATGCTGGTGGGGTTGTGGGGGAAAAAGAACCCATCTCCACTATTGGTAGGAGTGTAGACTGGTATAATGAGTGTGGAAATCAGTGTGGAGATTCCTCAAAAAACTAGGATTGGGGGTCCCATTGGACCCAGATATTTCTCTTCTTGGTGTTTTCCCAGAAGAATTGAAAGCATCATACCACAGCTCTGTATGTGCACCCATGTTTATAGCTGCACTATTTGTAATAGCAAAATCTTGAAAACAACTCAAATGCCCGTGAAATGAGGAATGGATAAAAAAGCTGTGATATTTTTATACAATGGAGTACTACTCAGCCATAAAGAAGGGTAAACAAGACTTCTTTAGATAATGGATACAACTAGAAACCATACTCATAAATGAAATAAATCAGACTCACATGTATAAACATCATATTGTCTCCCTAGTGTAAAAAACTAAAAGAGTAAATAAGTTCCAAAATGCACAAAAGTATTGTGAAAGTGAAAGGGAAAGAAACTTCTCAAAAGGAAAGAACAACTGGGACAGGAGAAAGGAAAAAAGAAAAGAAAGGAGGGGTAAGAATATATATATAGATCATATACCTATGATAGACAAGATAATTATATAACTTCAGTTTTGCCTGAGTTGAGCCCAAGTTCTACTGCCTGAGCAACAGATGTCATCCTTGTCTTTGAGTGTGGATTAATGCACTCAATCCTATAAATCCCTCATCTCCAGCCTAACACAGCCTTCCCAAACACAGGGAAAAGGAACAGCATAAAGGTAAGGCACTCTTGGGCAAATTACAGCAGAAGGATTCTCTTTTTACTACTCTTCTTTCCACTTTTACAAATCAATAGAGACACTTATAAATGGAGAAACCTCAAGAAAGATTAGAACATCCTTCTATGGGGACAGGTCACCAGGCATGGGTAAGAGTGGGGACTAGAACATCCGTCTGAGACTCCCAGCTCACCTATATGGTGTGATGGAGGTGCCAGTGTGGAATCAAACATTGTGACTCAGTGGCTAAGTACTGGATTCTCAAGGAAGTTTGGGATTTCTGAGAAAGGACAGACCCTATGCACTGTCTCACTGGACATGGCAAGGTGCCTCAGGGGCTAGTGTCTCCTCAGTGCTGAGCCACTCTGAGAGCTGTGCTGGGTCCCAAAGCATGGTGCTTTTACATAAGATTATTCCATATTAAAAGCATCCACAACTCATTTTATGCCACTCTTCCCTTTAGCTTCCATTTCATTTAATTTCTTTCCTAGATCAGCTTCCCTAAAAATAAAAAACAAAGCAAAACAAAACAAACCCACCTATATTATCAGGCTCTGTTTCCTTGACTCATATTTATACTTCTCTTTTTAAAAATTTTTAAATTCTTCTCTTCATGTCTGCCTCCTCTTCAGATGTGAAAAAGATCTGTCTCCCTATTGTTGGCGATAAGCCCCCAGACTCAAGTTGTCAGTGTGGATAGTAAAGCACTTAGGCATTATAAAATCTCAACAAGGTTTTACTTCTGCAAAAGGGCACAAGAATCACATAGCAGGCATTCCGGGGGAAGGAGGGTTGCCCTTTTTATCCTTAAAGCAGAAGGAGCAGCTGAGTTATTTCCCATTGGCTGGTTTGGAGCTTCACAGTTTATTCTGACTGGCTAACTCAGATGCCACTGGGGAAACGGAGAGCTTGTTAAGGGCAAAGGAGAGCAGAGTGGAGGGAGGTGTGGAGACCAGAAAATTCCTTGGCCCCTGATAAGCTATCTTTTGTTTGTAGGCTGTGTCCCCAGGACTGGAACTGAGCAGGCATTTTCTGTAACCCAGTATATTCAGCAAGGAATATCCAGGGTGGGCTAGAGCGCAAGATGCAGTCACCCCTGTTTGATAAAAAAGACAGAACTTACTGTTTTCCACACTATTTCCTATTATGTATTTTGTATTTTGGTCTTTATGTTTTGGGTTTCTCATATAAAAGAAACCATGTGATATTTAAGCTTGTGTGTCTTATTTATTTCAGTTCACATTAGGGTCTCAAGGTGCAACCACTTTCCTACAGATGACTCAAGTTTACCAATCTTTACAACAGTAGAAGTCCATTGTGTGTAAGTACATTTTCTTAACCCATTCATCTTTGATGGATAATAGGCTACTGCTAAAATTTAGTTATCATGTTATAAATCTGGGTATGCATGTATTCCTGAAATATAAAATCTTTAACTCAGAAGGATACCTAGAAAGGAATTGGCTTGGTAGAATGGAATTTCTATGTTTGTTTTTTTTGAGGCATCACCATACTGATTTACGTAGGTTATACTAGTTTTACATTTCCACCAAGAATGTAGAAGGGTTCCTTTTCCCCAAAAGCCTCACCAATTATTATTTGATTTCTTGATGATAGCCATTCTTTTTGGAGTAAGATAGAATCTCAGTGCTGTTTTAATTTGCCTATCTCTCATGGCCAGATATGCTGAAGATTTTTCCATATATTTATTGACCATTTGTACTTCTGTGGAGTGCCTGTTTATTTAAGTTGCCCATTTTTTTCATTGTGTCTCTTATTGTTTTGTCTGTGTTTTTTGCAAAGTTAATGCTTTTAGTGAAGTGAAATTGGTGTAGAATAACAGAGGCCACCACAGCTGCTGGGCTCAGTAACAAATGAAAAACTCCTGTGACATTTTACCTTCGAGAAGCCTGACATCATTGAGGTGGAACAATTTAGAAGTCTGCGTGTGCGTGTGTGTGTGTGTGTGTGTGTGTCTGTGTATTTAACATTTTGAAATATTTTGAAATGAGTCTAAAGTCCTTGCTCAGTTTTCAGGTCACAAAGAGCATGAATAAAATGTTCTGTGACATTCTTTTAATAGTGGTGTTTAATATTTTCCCCCAAAACATTCCTCTAAAAGTGCTGGCTATAATTTTTCCTCATCAAGAACACATTAGGAAAGGGTTGAGTAACAAACTATAAAAATTTGAAAGTAGTAAAGGATACTTGAGTGTAGTCATACATGCCTGTTGTCCCAGCACTTGGAAGTTGAGACAAGAGGATTGCCACGAGTTCAAGGTCAGCCTAGGCTACATAGTGAGTTCAAGGGCAGCCCAAAGTATATAGCAACACCCATCCCAATAAACAAACAAAAAGGTAGTGAAGGATAGACCAGGCATATAGATGACACTCACACAGCCAGTGAAATAGCTAAAGTTTCAGCCAAGTGTCAGAAGCAAACAATGCAGTAAGGCAAGAGGTTAGGCACCCAAGTAGAGCATCTGATTGACAGATCATTTGAGTATAAACCTCATTTTGACATCTTGTATTTGTTTTACATAGAAAGGTGAAATACAGAGTTGGTTCAAATATAAAATGGTACTGTTATTTACTGAACAAATTGTAAAGCTTCACCCTTTTCTGTTAAAATTTTTAAGCAACATAACCTGATTAACTATGTATTACAAAATTAAAGTTCAATTAAATTTTGAAAATAGAAATTTATTGTTTAAGTGGCATTTATGTTTTAGATGGTTTTCCAATTTACTTTATGTTAAAATTGGATACATGTAGAGAACAAACTGCTTGGGATAAGGTAGTATGTCTTTGCTCTGTGGAATCAAGCATCTATACACATTTAATGTGTATTTTAAGAAACTGGTAGCAACTGGACCCATTACAATGAACTCTAAGGGACCATACAATAATGACTCTAGCAAATTTTATTTGAATTAAATGAGCCATGGAAAAGAGACTTTTTAATATAAAAGTACTCATAGAGAGCTAAGGCTTGATATTAATTAGACTACATTATGGAATATTACTATGTCTTACATAATTCTAGCTAAACAGGATGGCAAATAGAACCCTCCCACCTCAAATACATGGTATTGATCCCAGAGACAGCACAGTGGTATACTAACAATACTGCTGCTAGAAAACCACAACTCTAATTAGCTAGGCTCCTAGTAATTTTATTTCTCTTTAGTGCCTCAAGAAATTTTATTTCTCTTTAGTGAGCGGCTGTGAGCATGGCAGGCTTCGGGCGGCCTGGAGAGGGAGACCCTGGCGTCTCTTGGGACCTGCGCCATGCAGGGACCTGGGGTGCCAGGAGAACAAGCAACTACTCCTCTCTTTGGTGAGTGGCTGTGAGGGGCTGAGAATGAAACATCTCATGTCGTCTCGTCCTGCGCGCACCGCCCTCCTCCAGTTTAGCAAGTGGGAGCCAGTGAACTGGACATCTTGTGAGAGGTTGGCTATGTTATTTTGTATGAATCTCCATATGCAAAGATATGGACAACCATTTGGAAGAAAACAAGAGACAATATGATAGATAGTGAAGATCTCTGGTTGTCTAGCTTTGAAATTTATGCTTTCTTATGTCCCATTCTGTTCTGTTTTGTTGTGTTTAATTTTACCCCCTTTAAAATAAAAAAAAAGAAAAAAGACATTTTATTTCTTTTTGAATGGTCTATTGTTATATGCATATTACTTGGTAATGCATCTGTTTAAGTGGGGTTTTTTTTTCATATTTTTGTACTGGGAATTGAACTCAGGACCTTTCACTTGCCAGGCAGGTATGTCACTGAGCTGTATCCTCAGCTCTATTTTGTATTCTTGGTACCAGTGTTTTATCAGATACATAGTTTGTGAATATTTTCTCCTAGATTTTGGCTCACTTTTTCATTTTCTTAATCGTCTCTCCTTGTTCAGAAATGTTGAATTTATTGCTTCTCCTGTGCTGTCTAAAAACTTAATGTATACCTAAGGTGCAAAGTTGTTCCATTTTTTTTTCTGGAAACTTTATAGTTTTTTTCCTTAGGTATATAACGTAACTCAAATTTTGGGTTAAATTGTATAATTTGGGGAGGAGCCATTTCATCACAGACTTATAAAAAGCTACTCAATTTTATGAAGTCAAATGTATTTTGTTAAGTACTTGCATATTCTCATTTTGTTTTGTAAACTAATTTAGCCTTTTTAAAAAATACACTAACGACATCAAAACAAACCAGTAAAATACTAACAACTGGTAGAACTGGTTTATTTGTTTGAATGTCTTGTAGTACAGGTACATACTAGAAATCTAAAAATCTAGGTCTACACGAAAAGGTGTAATAATTAGAGAATGACAGAAACAACAGAAGGAAAAAGAGAAAACTTTTTGGATTAGAGTTTACAGTGAAGCAACACTGTGTGTGCGTTTGTTCTGAGGCGACACGGCAAATCTCCTTGCTCCCTCTTTGGAAAGTCACACGATGACAAGATCACTGACTTTGGTGCCCTATGACTTGAGGACTGGTCCCGATCTTCCAGCCACCTGACTCTTTGTGGTCTAATCTGTGCACCACAGAGGTGATAGGTTCAAATACTTATCTGTGGATTTGTAAAGTTTTTGTGAAGATGAGGTAAGGTCAGTGAGATGAAACTTTATGATGCTGTGGAAGTATTTTACAAGTTGAAGAGATAGAAATGTACCTTATTCTTTGGAGCCTAAGGAGATGTCAACTGTGCTCTTGTTTACGCTGATAATAGAGTGTTTAAGGGCCTAAGCCTCCATGCTTACAATTGTGGAGTGATGATTTCTAAAAGTGGATTGAACCAGGAGATTTCATATGAGTTTAGAACTAATCAGCAAGTGAGAGATCTTTCTTTTGCTCTTAAGGATAAATAACGTGGTTTGCCGTTGTTCACTTAATGTAAGATGTTGCTTGGTAATAACCTATAAATTCATTAAATAGTATTTTAGCATGATACTGGGATGCCCACAATTCTTGACCATGTTGCAAAGTGTCTGCCAGGCTTTGGCACACATAGATAATTGGAATTTACAAAATGTTTTGGGAGGACTTGTTGGTAGAAATAGTATTACTTGTGTTGGTTTTGACTTTCCAAGTACCGTTATTTTCTAATAATGGTACTTATATAATATATAAATTGTTTTCTAATTATAAAATTTGTAGTTGTATTTTATCACCATTATTTGTAGTGGTTATCATTTTTTTTTACCCCATAATTGTCTTTTAGCTGTTGTTTAATCAGAGAATCTCTCAAGTATAATCTCCCAAATTTTACTTTCACATTAATATTAATTGCTGTTGCTGAGTTTGTGCCCTTGGGGCATCTTTAGAAAAACAGGGCATTTGTTCCAAGTAACTGAAGAGGATAGAAAAAGTTGAAGAACTCCTGCTTTTCATAAGCTGTAAATGCAGCATTAAATGTAGTACTTATCCTCACAGGGGACCTAAAGTAACATGAAGTAATGAGAAGAGTGAGTGTACCCAGCTGCATAGGTTACATGAGCCGGCCTCGTGAACCCGTTCTGTTTTGCTGAAGAATGGCTTGATCCCTTCCTTCTGGCTTTGATTCTTCTGGGGCAGACTCCTCACACCTGGTAGGTCTTAATCTCATTTCTAATTCATGGTGAGGGTTTCCAGTGTTCTATAGGTAGATATGCTCGGCCTCCTGACCCTGCCCAGATTCTAGGGTAGGTTCCATCTGAAGATCTTTAGACTTTACTCTCAACTGGGTTTGTTCCTCAGATTATTGTGAGTTTTATTTTGTGCTGATATTCAGGTCCTCAGTTCTGGTTATTTCTGACACCCATATGGACCCCTCCTTCCTCTCATTTGGTTCAGTCTCAGAATGCATAAGATTTTTCCAATGACTCTTTTTTTTAGCTTAAATTGTGTAGCAGGCAGCTTTTTCCATGTAATACCCATCCTTGGTGGTACTCTGTTAGGTGAGCTATTTGAGCATTTAAAAAATTACTAAAAGATCAAAAATCTGAATCCAAAGGGTGTTTCTGAGGACAGGAGACAGCATCTCTACTAGAACAAACATATGGGAGATTCTGAAGGGCTGGTGCCAGCAGAATCTTGAGATGGTTTTAGTTTTCTAGAGAACAGTGACTCCAATGATCATTTGTCTGTTTCATTTTATACCAGCCAGTCTAATTGAAGCTCCTTAAACACACAATCCTTTAAAGTATAGAAGAGGTCTTTAGAATTCAGATTGGCTACTTGTTGCAGAATTGCTCCCAAGGAGTTCTTGTCTTTCTGATTGACATCATCCTTCTGAAGTCTAGTGAGAAGCTTAGGTTTCTTGTAGGCTTTTGGCACCAGTAAGGGAATCACTTTGTCCCTACATAGCCACTGAGAAACTCTGCTGCTGCCGTGTATCTTTCCAGTTGTACTTGCATGATTCATGGGGGTTGACACTTTCAAGTACTGCATCTAAGACAGCTTGAGTTGCTTCCCAAACCTGCACTGTTTTCTGTAAGTGTGGTCTAAAAGTTTTGATGACTTTTTTGCTTTGGTTGTGGAGTTCCTCCTCTGCTTGGCCATTCTTTCAGTGTCATCTGAAATGAATCATTTGTTGCTGCATACTGCCATTTTATTTTGTATGAATCCCAGGCAATTTAACTGGAAGGCTCCAGAGTGGGGAAAAGTTTGCTGGATGCCGTTAAAGCTGCTCTGAGGGATGTCTTTACCTTATTTGATGAATAGAAGCTAAAGTTAGGTACTTTGTTGAGGAGACCAGTTTTGGGAATTTTGATAAGCCCTTGGAGACCCTGAATGGAATTGGAGGAAAATACCTGAGGTTCTTGGAAATGTAGAGCACCCAGATCACCTCTGTTTCACATGCAGCACCGTGATGTCCTGCTCTAGTTGCCCACAGGACAGTCCATAGCACTGCTTCTCCTGCAACCCCTTGCTCCTGCCATCTTAAACTCCCTGTGGTGTCACAAAGTACTCTGTGACCTGGGCTTTAGCACCCAGTGGGGTGGTGCTTCTATAGCCACTCCTGCAGCCAGGCCAGGCTGACATGTCAAACTGCATTCAGTCAGATCCTTGAGTTCTTTATATATTCTAGTTTTAGTCCTCTGTCTACCAAACATTTTCCCCTTTTGGTAGGTTGTTTTGTCACTATTTTGGTTGTTTCCTCTGCTATGTCGAAGCTTTTAAATTACATATAATGTCATTTGTTGATTCTTGAATCTCATTTATTTCTTATGCAACTGGGGGGGTTTGTTTAGAAAGTTTTTGCCTATGTCTGTCTTCAACATTTTATCTAACAACAAATTAAATTTGTTTTAATATTTAGATTTTTAGATTTTATTTTAGTACATAGTGAGACACATGAATCTACATTCAATCTTTCTCATGTGTATAGACAGTTTTCCCAATACCATTTGTTTTTTTTCTTTATTTTAAAGGGTGTAAAATTAAACACAACAAAATAGAACAGAATGGGACATAAGAAAGCATAAATTTCAAAGCTGGACAACCAGAGATCTTCACTATCTGTCATATTGTCTCTTGTTTTCTTCCAAATGATTGTCCATATCTTTGCATATGGGGAGCTCATACTAAATAACATAGCCAATCTTTTCACAAGATGTCCAGTTCACTGGCTCCACTTGCCAAGCCAGGGTCGGGGGAACGACACGGGATGGAGGACAGGACCATATGAGATGTTTGATTCTCAGCCCGCATGCAGGCAGGCTCTCAGCCGCCCCCCAGAGAGGGGAGGAGTTCCTTGTTCTTCCAGCACCCAGTGTCAACCACATGGTGCAGATCCCGAGGTGCCAGGGTCTCTCTCTTGTGGGCCACTGAAAGTCTGCCACACTCACAGCCGCCCCCCAGAGAGGGGAGGAGCTCCTTGTTCTCCCAGCACCCCGAGTCAACCACATGGTGCAGGTCCCAAGGCGCCAGGGTCTCTTTCCTGTGGGCTGCCGAAGCCCACCACACTCACCTGCTATTATTTCTTTCTGATGAATTGACCGTTACATTTCTAAAGTTCTGAAGTGCCCAACAGACCACAGAAAGAATTCTCTTTAGGCTCCTGTTTGAAACCAGCAGCTATAGCAATCTGCTGGCCTTGCTTCAGGGCCACACTGAGTACCATTTGATAAAAGAGGCAATCTTGTTTTGTTTTGTTTGAGCGGGTTTTTTTTTTTTTTTTTTTTTTTTTTTGTGGTACCGGGAATTGAGCTCATGACCTTGTGCTTGCCAGACAGGTGCTTGTACCACTGAACTAAATCCCCAACCGTAGAGGCTTATGCCATTTAACTAAATCCCCAGCCCAAGAAGCAATTTTTTTAAACCAGCATATATTTTTATACTCTTTGTCAAAGATCAGATGACTGAATGTTCCTGGATTATTTCTACCCCTTGTATTTTTTTTAAATTTAAATTTAATTTTATTTTAGTTTTGAAACAGGGTCTCACTATGTAGTCCAGACTGGCCTCAAACTCACAGCTTCTCAAGTGTTGAGACCACAGGGGTGTATCACTACACCCAGGTTGCCTTCTGTATTTTGTTCCATTGATCCATATGTCTGCTTTTGTGCCAGTACCATACTGTTTTCATCACTGTAAGTTTTAGCTTGAAGTCTTGGAATGCGATGCCTCCTAGTTTCTGTTATTGCTCAGGATTGATTTTGCTATTCTGGGCCTCTTCTGATTCCATAAAGATTTCAGAATTATTTTTTCTAGTTCTCTAAGAATACCGTAAGTATTTTTATTGGTATTGCATTAAATCTATATATAATTTATTGAAGTATGGTCATTTTGACAATACTGGTGCTATTTTTCCATTTTCTGATGTCTTGTCTAATCTCCTTTCCAGAGTCCTATAGCTTTTTATTTTTTTTATCAAATTCTCCTAGAGTGCTATGGTTTTAATTTTCTTGGTTAGGTTAATTATTAAGTATTTAATTTTTCTTGAAGTTATTGTAAATGACTTTCTTTTTTTCTTCATGGGTCTTTATTGATGTACAGGAACACTATTGATTTTTATGTGCTGGTTTTGTATCCTGTTACCTTGGGCACAGTCTTGCTAAGTAAGGGTCTTTTGGTCGAATTTTCAGGCATTTTATGTAAAATATCATGGCATCTGCAAATAAAGGTCACTTCACTGTTTTCTTTTTTATATAGTCCCTTCTGTTTCTTTCTTTTGCCTGATTGCTCTGGCTAATGTTTCAAGTACTATGTTAAACAAGAATGGTGATAGTGGACATCCTGGTCTTGTTTCTGACTTTAGAGGTAAAACTTTTTTTTCTCTAATTACTAAGATTTTGGTAATAGAGTTGTCATAAGTGGCTTTAATCAGATTGAGATAAGGTCCATCTACACATTTTTCTTCAAATATTTTTTTAAAATTTTATTTTAAAGGTAATAAAACCAAGCAAAATGAAACAGTAAAGTCAATCAAAACAAGACAGTGTAAGTGACAAGGGATTTTAAACCAAGATAATAGGAAATCAACAATGGTTACCATAATGCCTCTTGTGCCTTCAAAATAGCTGCCCATATCTTCAGACATAGTAAAATCAATCAAAACAGATCAGAATAGAACCAATAAAAACAAAACAATGAATTCAATACAGGACTTCAAAACAAGATAGTGGTAAATTCAAAATGGCTACCATAATGTATCTTGTTATCTTTGAATAGCTTCAAATAGTTCATGCCATTAGATATAACAAAATCAAACAAGATAAAACAGAATAAAACCCAACCAAACAAAACAATGAGAATGATGCAGGATTTCAAAACAAGATACTAGGGAATGAACAATGGCCACCACCTTCAGAAGGAGATCTCCCATAGATATTACATTGTGTATTGTTATCCTCTTAATAGATGATCAGATCACTGGCTTCAGTCCTGCAAAGTTAGTGAAATGCTAAACATTACAAGCTTTCAGTTGTATTTTACCTCATTAGCTATTATCACAGCCTGTGTTTCTCTGCATCAGTCGGTCACTTGTGGGGATGGTGGTGGTAGGGGTAGGTGGTGGTAGGGGATGGTGGTGGTAGGTAGGGGACATGGGCTTTTCTTGTTTCCCTGCCTGAGCACCAGAAGGGGATGATGTCTGGCTCTTCCTGTCAGCCCAAGCATGGCACTGACTCACAGGAGGTCTTAGCTTCTTGTTGACTTCTTGTTCTCTTCCCCCACAGTTTGCAAATAGTGCTGACTCACAGTCAGCTGGCATCTGGCTCTCCTCCAGTCAGCTCACCGTTCAGGAATTTTTAAAAATCATGAATATAATTTGAATGAGAAGAGGAGACATTATGGCAGCCACTGTTGATTTTCCTATTGTCTGGTATTGAAGGCCTATAAGGCCTTCATCACTCTGTTCTGATCAGTTTAATACTATTTTGTTTTGTATGAATTCATCGAAGACAACTATTTGGAAGAAAACAAATGACATTACGGTAGCCATGGTAGATATCCTATTATCTTGCTTTGAAATCCATGTCACTTATATTGTTTTTCTTCTGATCTACTGTGTTCTGTTTAGTTTTACCTTCTTTAAAATAAAAAAAAATTATGAATAGATGTTGGATTTTATCAAAGGCTTTTTGTGCATCTATTGAGAAAATCATCAAGTTTTTGTTCTGGCTTCTGTTTATGTGATGTAGTTTCCTTTCTTTTGTCTAGTCTTTGTCCAGTTTTGGTAACAGGATAATGCTACCTTCATGGAATGAATTTGACAGTGTTCCTTCTCTTTCTATTTCATCAAAGAGTTCAAGGAGTATTGGCGCTACATCTTCCCTGAAGTTCCTGGGGAATTCAGAGGTGAATTTACTGAGTTCAGGGTTTTTCTTACTTTGTAGGTTATTTTTTATTTTTAATTATTGTCTCATCTTCATTGCTTGTTATTGGATTATTCAGTTTTTATCTTTTATTGCTTAAGCTTTGATATTCATATAGATTTAGGAACCTATCCATCTTATGGATTCTTAAATTTATTGAAGTTACAGTTTTTCAAAATAGTTCCTAATAATCTTCTGTATTTTGGTAGTGTCCATTATAATCTCACCTTTTTCGTTGATATGGGTTTTTTTCTTTTTTTGGTAATATTAGTTAAGGGTTTGTTGATTTTGCTCATTCCTTCAAAGAGTCAGCTCTTTATTGATTCTTAGTACTGCCTTTTAAAGTCTCACTTTCATTAATTTCTACCTTGGTCTTTATAATTTCCTTTCTTCTGGTAGCTTTGGATTTGGATTTTTCTGTTTGTTTCTAGGGCCATTATGTGTAGCATTAGGTTATTTATTTGGGCTTGTTTTGCTTTTCTGATATGACCATTCGCAGCTAGAATCTTCCCTCTTAGGACTGCTCTCATTGTGTCTCATTGATTCTAGTGTGTTATTGGTGTTACCATTTGATTCTAGGAATTATTAAATCTCTCCCTTGATTTCTTCTGTAACCCAATGATTATTTAAGAATGTGTTGTTTAATTGCGACATGTTTGCATAATTTCTGAGGTTTCTTTTGCCATTGATTTATAGTTTCATTGATTATGATCTGGTAATATGCATCGGTAATTTTGATTCTTTTGCATTTATTTATGCACGCTTTATGGGCTAGTATGTGACCCCTTTTGGGTAAGTTCCAAGTACTGCTAACAAGAATTTATATGCAAAGGTCATTGGGAGGAACATTCTGTATCAAGTAAGTCCACTTATTCAAGGTCTGGTTCAATTCATATTTTTTGTGGATTGTTTTGGTTAGTTGAACTATTTATTACAGTGAGATATTGAGTTCCTTATTACAACTATGTTGATGTTTACTTAGTCTTTTAAATCCAGTAGTGTCTGTTTTATGTTTTAAAATTTATCTTAAAGAGGATAAAACAGAATTAAACCAATCAAAACAAATCAGTGTAAGAGATACAGGCCTACAAACATTACAAAATCAACAGTAACTACCACAGTGCCTTTTGATGTCTTCAAAATAGCTTCAGATAACTTCAGACATATTAAAAACCAAACAGAATAGAATACAAACAATAAAAATAAGACAATGAATGCAATAAAGAACTTTGAAACAAGCCAATAGCAAACCTAAAATTGCTGCCATAATATATTTTGCTATTTTTGGAATAGCTGCTCCTGCCCTCAGATTTGACATAGTCAAACAAAACAAAAGAGAATAAAACCCACCCAACAAAACAATGGAAACAATATAGGACTTCCAAAACAAGACCATAGGGAATTAACAATGGCTGCAACACTCAGAAGGAGATCCCCTCTAGATGTCACATTGCTTACTATTATTCTTTGAACCTATGAGCAGACCACTGGCCCTAGACCTGAAATGTTAGTGAAACACCAAACACCACAGGCGTCCAATTGCACTTCACCTCGATAGCTATCATCACAGCCTGTGTTTCTCCAGATAAGCCTGTTACTTATGGCAGAGGTGGGGGTGCTCTGGGGATGGTAGTACTTGTTTGCCAGCCTGCGCGCCACAAGGGGCTACAATCTGGCTGTTTCACTCTGGTGTGGATCCGCGCAGGACATTGGTTCCTAGGCTGGGTTTGCTCGCTTATGTGCCCTTTGTTTTCCCTCCCCGGTGTGTGAATGGCACTGACTTATGGTGTTTGTTTTATGAATTTAGTTGTACTAGTATTTGATGTATGTATTTTTATAATTGCTATCTCCTCCTGTTGAATTGTCCCTTTAACCAATATGTGA
>PVJX010029059.1:0-23282 GCA_004027295.1 Dolichotis patagonum | reverse complement strand
TTGTTGTTGGTAGTGTTTTCTATCTTGGCCATTCTTTCTGGAGTGAGATGGAATCTCAGTGTGGTTTTAATTTGCATTTCTCTCATGACTAATGATGATGAACATTTTTTCATGTATTTATTTGCCATTCGTATTTCTTCATCTGAGAACTGTGTATTCATTTCAGATGCCCATTTTTGGATTGCGTCTTTGAATTTCGCGGGTCTGTTTTTTTTTTAATTCTTTATAAGTTCTAGACAGAAGTCCTTTGTCTGAGGGACAATCCATTAAGATTTTTTCCCAATTTGTGGGTTTTCTTTTCACTCTGCTGGAAATCTCTTTTGACATGCAGCAACTCTTTAATAAGATATGGTCCCAGTTATTGATTCTGGGAAGTATTTCCCATGCAGTTTGATTCTTGTTCATGAATTCTCTACCTACCCCTATATCTTTGAGGTTTTTATCTACTTTGTCTTCCAACAGATTTAGTGTTTCTGTTTTAAGATTTAGATCTTTGATCCATTTAGATTTTAGGCTAGTCCATGGTGATAGACATGGGTCTAGTTTTAGTCTTCTGCATATGGACAGCCAATTTTTCCAGCACCATTTGTTGAAGAGACTGTCATTCTTCCAGTGAACATGTTTGGCCCCTTTATCAAAGATAAAGTGGTTGAGTGAGTTTGTGGTTGTGATTATATCTTCCAATCTATTCCATTGATCTTCAGGTCTGTTTTTATTCCAGTACCATGTTGATTTTATTACTGTAGCTTTGTAGTATAATTTCAAATCTGGGATTGTGATGCCTCCTGCCTTGCCTTTGTTGCTTAGAATTGCCTTTGCTATTCTAGGTCTCTTCTGGTTCCAGATGAATTTTAGGAGTGATTTCTCTAGATCTATGAGGTATGTTAGTGGTATTTTGATTGGGATGGCACTGAAGCTGTATAGTAATTTTGGGAGAATGGCCATTTTCACAATGTTTGTTCTTCCTATCCATGAACAGGGGATGTCTTTCCATTTTATGAGGTCCTCTTCAATTTCCTTTTTCAGGGTATTATAATTTTCCTTGTATAGCTCTTTTACTTCTTTCGTGAGATTAATTCCTAAGTATTTCATTTTTTTTGGATGCTAGTGTGAAGGGTGTGGCTTCTCTTACCTCTCTTTCAGTATTTTTGTTGTTAGTGTATAGGGATGCTATTGATTTTTGAGTATTGACTTTGTATCCAGCTACATTGCTGAATTTATTTATTATATCTAGGAATTTTTCAATGGAGTTTTGGAGGTCTTCTATGTAAAGTATCATGTCATCTGCAAATAATGATAATTTAACTTCCTCTTTTCCTATCTTTACTCCTTTTATTTCTCTTTCTTGTCTAATTGCTCTGGCTAGTATTTCCAGTACTATGTTGACTAGGAGCGGTGACAGGGGACATCCTTGTCTTGTACCTGATTTTAAAGTAAAGGCTTTCAGTTTTTGGCCATTTAATATGATGCTCGCTGTAGGTTTGTCATAGATGGCATTTATCATATTGAGGTAAAGATCATCTATTCCAATTCTCTGTAAGTTTCTTATCATGAGTGAGTGTTGGACCTTATCAGAAGCTTTTTCTGCATCTATAGAGATGATCATGTGGTTCTTACTTTTGGGTCTATTGATATGGTGGATTACATTTATTGATTTATGTATGTTGAATCATCCCTGCATTCCTGGGATGAATCCCACTTGGTCAGGGTTAATAATCTTCTTGATGATTTGCTGCATCCTGTTTGCTAATATTTTATTGAGAATTTTTGCATCTATGTTCATTAGGGAGATTGGCCTATAGTTCTCTTTTTTAGTTGGCTCTTTCTCAAGTTTTGGTACTAGAGTAATATTTGCTTCCAGGAATGACTTAGGAAGAATTGCTTCCCTTTCAATTTCATTGAAGAGTTTGAGGAGTGTTGGAATTAAGTCTTCTTTGTATTTCTTGTAGAATTCCGCAGTGAATCCGTCTGGGCCTGGACTCTTCTTTGTAGGCAAGGACTTAATTACATTTTCAATTTCATTAATAGAAATTGGGTTATTCAGCAGTTTTACATCTTCCTGATCCAGCTTTGGTAGTTCATATGTATCTAGGAATCTGTCTATTTCTTCAATGTTATCGAACCTATGAGAGTAGAGGTTTTCGAAATAGGTGTTGATGATCTTTTGTATTTCCACAGAGTCTATGGTGATTTCACCTTTTTCATTCCTTATTGCATGAATTTGAGTTTTTTCTTTCCTTTTTTAATAAGGTTGGCCAGGGGCTTATCAATTTTATTTATTCTTTCAAAGAACCAACTCTTTGATTCATTGATCCTTTGTACTGTTTTCTTAGTCTCTATTGCATTAATTTCTGCTCTAATCTTTATAATTTCCCCCCTTCTTTTGGCTTTGGGCTTGGCTTGCTCTTCTTTTCCTAGATGTTTGAGTTGTAACATCAGGTTGTTTATTTGTGTTCATTCTGTCTTCCTGATGTGGGAACTCAGTGCAATAAATTTTCCTCTGAGGACTGCTTTCATTGCATCGCACAAATTCTGGTAAGTTGTGTTTGTATTTTCATTTGCTTGTAGATATTGTTTAATTTCTTCTTTAATTTCCTCTGTGACCCACTGATTGCTCAAGAGTGTATTAGTGAGTTTCCATGTGTTTGTGAGGTTTTTGCAGTTGCTTTTATCGTTACTTTCTAATTTCATGGCACTATGATTCGATAAAATGCATGGGATAATTTCAATTCTTTTGCATTTACTTAAATATGTTCTGTGGGCTAGTATATGGTCTATTTTAGAGAGTGTCCCATGTACTGCTGAGAAGAATGTATATTCTGATGTTGTTGGATGGAAAACTCTATATATATCTATCAAGTCCATTTGTTCACAGGTATGATTCAGTTCTGTTATTTCTTTGCTGATTTTCTGTCTAGTTGATCTGTTTCTTTGTGTTAATGGCTTGTTAAGGTCTCCTGTTATAATTGTGTTATTGCTTATTTAATTTTTCATTTCCATTAATACTTGCTTTGTATACCTGGGTGTTCCAGAATTTGGTGCATATATATTTAAGATTGTTATCTCTTCCTCTTGAAGTTTTCCCCTAACTAGTATGTAGTGACCTTCTTTATTTCTTTGGATCATTCTTGGTTTTAAGTTTACATTGTCTGCAAACAGGATTGCTACTCCTGCTTTTTTTTGGTTTCCTGTTGTGTGAAGTACTGTTTTCTATCCTTTGACTTTCAGTCTATGGGTTTCCTTTTGGCTTAGATGGTTTTCTTGTAAACAGCATATGGTTGGATGTTGTTTCTTGATCCATTCTGACAGTCTGTTTCTTTTGATTGGTGAGTTGAGGCCATTTACATTAATGGTTATAACTGTTATATATTGGTTTATTGTTGACATGTTATCTTTCTGCTGTTGTATCTTTAGCTTTTCACTCTGTTTAATTGTCTACCTTGCTTGGTGGCTTTATCCTATGTGTATCTAGAATATCTTTCAGTATTCCTTGTAGGGTTGGTTTTGTGGCCATGAAATTTTTCAGCTGTTCTTTGTCATGGAAGTATCTGATTTCTCCATCCATTTTGAAGGACAGTTTTGCAGGGTACGTCAGTCTGGGTTGGAAGTGGTTTTCCTTTAGCTGAAATACTTCACTCCATGCTCTTCTGGACTTCATTGTTTGTGTTGAGAAGTCTGCTGTGATTCTGATAGGTTTTCCTTTATAGGTGATCTGTGTTTTCTCTCATAACAGCTTTTAGTATTCTGTTCTTATGGTGGGTTTCTGGGATGGTGATTGTTATGTGTCTGGGTGTAGTTATATTTTTGTTATGGCTATTTGGAGTTCTATATGCTTCACTAATCCAAATGTCAGTTTCCATTCTCATGTTTGGGAAGTTTTCAGCTATTACTTCTGTAAATATCCTCTTGAGATCATTTTGGCTGTTCCCTTCTTTTTCATTTATCCCTATTAATCTTATGTTATTTTTCTTTGCATCATCTTGCAACTGTTGAGTTGTTATTTCCTGATTCTTTGTTATTTTTAAAAGATCTTTCCTTTCCTGTTCACTAGCTGCAATCTTATCTTCGAGGTCTGAAATTCTATCTTCAGTTTCATTGAGGCGGTTTTTACAACTTTCAATAGAATTTTTGATTTTCTGTATATATATTTGAATCTGCTTTATGCATTCTGTTTGTTTCTTATAGTGTTCATTCAGGGATTCTATCTGTTTGCTTTGTTCCTCTAATTTTTTAGCTGTGTCTTCACTAGATGTGTTTACTATTTATTTCACTACTTTTATCATTTCTTTTTTTACCTGGGCAATTATTTCTAATTTGAATTTCTCCATAGTTTCCCCTAGTTTCTTCTTTATTTCAGTTGAGATCATTTCAGTCATTTCAGGTGTTGGCTTCTATTTTCTTCTATGTACATGGCTCCCAGACTTTCTTGGGATGGGCTGGTGATTTGAGCCTGCCTTTTGGTCTTTCCTTTTGTCATTTTTCTTTATTTCCTTGGTTTGAGTGGTGTTCCAAAGCTTCCTCTGGGTGTGTTGCAAATTTCCTCCTGTACCCTCAGCTACTGAAGCAGTCTCAGCTCCTCTGCAGGTACTTGGCCCCCTAAATTGATAGGCAGAAGCAAGGTGTGGAGAACTGGGGTCAGAGAAACCCCCAGGGCACAATCCTCTGTCCTAGGGGCATGGATATGAACTCAGCAGCCGGCAGTGCTGGTCATAATCTGTCTCCAGGCCAGCCCAATTGAGCCCAGGGTCCTTGAGCAAGGTTCCTGCCTCCTGGACTGAAACAAGGCCACTGAGCATAGTTGACTGAGGCCCTGCAATCTGCTGGACCCAGTCCAGCAACCCGGCAGCTCCCCAGGAACCTGTAGTATAATTTCAAGTCAAGGATTGAGATGATTCCTGCCTTGACTTTGTTGCCCAGGATTGTCTTTGCTATTCTATGTCTCTTTTGTTTCCAAATGAATTTTAGGAATGTTTTCTCTAATTCTGTGAGGCATGCTAATGGTATTTTGATTGAGATTCATTAAATTTGTGTAACAATTTTGGGAGTATGGCCATTTTCACAGTGTTGCTTCCTCCTACCCAAGAGCAATGAATGTCTTTCCATTTTCTAATATTTTCTTTAATTTCCTTTTTCAAAGTACTATAGTTTTCTACATATAGATCTAAGTATTCCTTAGTATTTCCTAAGTATTGATTCCTAAAAATTTTGTTTTATGGGGTGCTACTCTGAAAGGTGTTATTTCCATAATTTCTCTCTCAATGAGTTTGTTGTTTGTGTCCAAGAATGTTATTGATTTTTGAGTGTTGACTTTTTATCCAGCTATGCTGCTAAATTTTCTTATTAACTCCAGAAATCTTTTGGTGGAGTTTTTGGGATCTTCCACATAGAGTATCATATCATCTGCAAATAATGATAATTTAACATCTTTTTTTCTATCTTCATTCCTTTCATTTCTCTCTCTTATCTAATTGCTCTGGTTAATATTTTCAGCACTATATTCAATAGGAGTAGTGACAGTGGACATCTTGAATCATTCCTGATTTTAGAGGGAAAACTTTCAGTTTTTGTCTATTTAGTATGATGTTGGCTATTGATTTATTATATATGGATTTTATTAGATTGAGGTAGAGACCATCTATTCTGATTTTCTGTAGGTTTTTAAAAAATCATTAATGAGAGTTGGACTTTATCAAAAGCTTTTCTGCATCTATTGAAATGATCATGAGATTTTTGTCTTTGGCTCTGTTGATGTGGTGTAGTACATTTATTGATTGGCATATTTTGGACCATCTCTGCACTCCTGGGATGAATCCCACTTGGTCATAGTGTATAATATTCTTGATGGCATGCTGCATTTGGTTTATATTTTATAGAGAATTTTTGCATCTGTGTTCATTAGGGAGATTTTCCTGTGGTTTTCTTTTGGTTCAGTATTTCTCTAATTTTGGTATCAGAGTAATACTTGCTTCCAAGAATAAGTTAGAGAGAATTGCTTCCTTTTCATTTTCATTAAAGACTTTGAGGAGCATTGGCATTAAATCTCTCAATTTCTTGTAGAATTCAGCTGTGAATCCATCAGGATCTGGGCTTTTCTTTGTTGGTAAGTTTTAAATTACATTTTCAATTTCAGTAATATATTGGATCAGTCAATATTTTTATATCTTCTTGATTCAGCTTTAGTAATTCCTATTTCTAGGAATCTGTCCATTTCTTTTGTGTTTTCCATCATATGCCAGTAAAGATTTTCAAAGTAGCTACTAATGATCTTCTGAATTTCCATAGGATCTGGAGTAATTTCACCCTTTTCATTCCTCATTGTATAAATTTGTTTTTTCTTTCCTTTTCTTGATAAAGTTGGCCAGGGGTTTATCAATTTTGTTTATTCTTTCAAAGAACCAACTGTTCATTAATTGTATTATTTTCTTGTCTCAATTGCATTAATTTCTTCTCTGATCTTTATAATTTTCTCACTTCTATGGTCTTGATTTGCTTTTTGGTCTTTACTTGCTTTTTTTTTTTCTAGAAGCTTGAAGTGCAGCATTAGGTTATTTTTTGTGTTTGTTCTGTTTTCTGATGTGAGAATTCATTACAATATATTTCTCTCTTAACACCACTTTCATTGTTTCCCACAGATTCCAGTATGCTGTATCTCCATTTTCATTTAATTGTAGATACTGTTTAATTTCTTCTTTAATTTTATCTATGACCTGTTTTTTGTTCAGGAGGGTGTTATTTACTTGCCATGTGTTTAAGTAGTTTTTGCAGTGTCTTTTGCAATTAACTTCCAATTTCAGTGCACTATGATCCAATAGTATGCATAGGATCCCTTCAATTCCTTTGCATTTACTTAAGCATGTTCTATCGACTAACATATGGACTATTTTAGAGAATGTGCCATGTGCAGCTGAAAAGAATGTATATTCTGATGTTATTGGTTAGAACACTGTAAACATGTAGTAAGTCCATTTATTCACTGGTTTGATTCAGTTCTATTATTTTTTTGCTTTTTGTCTAGTTGATCTATAGCTTTGTGACAATGGGGTATTAAGTTTCATTATTACATTTGTGTTATTGCATATTTGATTTTTCATGTCTATTAATATTTGTCTTATGTAATTAGGTACTCTCATATTTGGTGCATATATATTTATAATTGTTATCTCTTCCTCTTGAATTTTTCCTCTAATGAATAGGTAGTGATTTTCTTTAACTCTTTGAAAATTTTTGGTTTGAAGTTCGGATTATCTACAAACAGAATAGCTATTCCTGTTTTCTTCTGGTTTACTGTCACGTGGAAAATTGTTTTCCATCCTTTGATTTTCAGTTTATGAGCTTCTTTTTGACTTAGATGTGTTTCTTGTATACAGCATATTGTTGGATCTTGTTTCTTGATCCCTTCTGCCAATCTCTTTTAAATTGGTGAATTGAGGCCATTTACACTGATGGCTGTTACTAATATGTACTGATTTGTCTTTGTCATGTTATTTTCCTGCTCTTGGTTCCCTGCTTTTCCTCTGTATTTAATATTTGCCCTGCATGGTGGTTTCTTTCTGTTGTAGTTCTAGGAATTGGGTCACTTTTATCTCTATCTAGAATATCTTTCAGGACTTTATCTAGTGTTGCTTTGTTGGACATGAATTTCTTCATTTGTTCTTTGTCATGGAAGTATCTTGTTTCTACATTATTTTTGAGAGATAGTTTTTCAGGGTACATCAATCTGGGTTGAAACTTGTTTACTTTCAGGGTGTGAAATACTTCAAGATTGTCTTGACTTGAGTGTTTGTGTTGAGAAGTCTGCCATGAATGTAATGGACTTTCCTTGGTAGGTGATCTGTTTCTTTTCTCCAAATTTTAATATTCTGCTTTTATGCTGAATTTCTAGGATCTTGATTATCATATGTCTGAGTGTAGATTTATTTTGGTTATGACTGTTTGGAATTCTATATACCTCATTTATCTGTATATCAGATTCTTTTCACATGCTTAGGAAACTTCCTGCTATTACTTCTGAAAATAGGTTTTTTAAAATGTCATTTGTGTTGACTTGCATTTTCATTGACACTTGTCAGTATTATATTGTTTTTCTTTGCATTGTCTTGGAGCCGTTGAATTGTTATTTCATGGTTCCTTGTTATTTTTAAGAGTTATTCCTTTCATGATTGCTAGCCGAAATCCCGTTTTTGAGGCTTGAAGATCTATTTTCAGTTTTATTAAAGGAGGTTTGCCAGTTTTCAATGGAAGTTTTAATCTCCTGGATATCTCTGAATTTTTTTCATACATTCTGTTTCTCTCTTAAATTGTTCATTCAAGGTTTCCATCATTTCTCCACTCTCCTGTACATTTTTACCTATGTCTTCTCTAGCCATTCTGAGCAATTTTTCATAAGGTTGTCATTTCTGTCTTTACCTGAGAGATTATTACCAATCTGATTTCCTCTATAGCCCCATGGACTTGCTTCTTTCCTTCATTTGCTATATTTTCAGAAACTTCAGGTGTGTGACTTCCAGTATTCTCTATTTTGATGTCTCCTGTACTTTTTCCAGATGGGCTGGGTTTGAGATTACATTTTGCTTTTTTGTTTTGTCATTTGCATCTCTCGGTTAATATTTAGGTCTTTTCAATTCTGCTAGTCTTGAGTGTCTGTCATATGTGTCTTAGAGTCCTGCTGTGTGGCTGACATTCACCCAGCTGCTGGGTCCTGCAGTGTAGGGGAGGGGCCAGTCACTGAATTCCTCCTGCAGGGCTAGTTGAGTGAGTCTGATATTATTTCTAGGTTGACTAGCCTAGGAATACTGATGTGAACCAACTCTTAACTCACATTGTTACTGTGGCTTCAGACTGTTTCAGGCTGTCAGACCCAGTGGTCTGTGGTGTGCATCCCAGCTGGGACCCTACTATGTCACTGGGGTCTCAGAGGCCCAGCCAGGTTCCTCTGCATGGAAGGGGGCCTCACCAATGCTCTCACCAGCCCACCCAGGGTTCTCTGTATGGAAGAAGGTCTCACTCATTCTTGCCAGCCTGCCAAAGTCCTCCAGGTTGGAGGAGAGCTTGCCAAGGCTCCTGCTGACCCACTGAGGTCCTCTGAGTGAGGGGAGGGGCTGCTGAGGCTCCCACCAGCCCACCAAGGTACTGCAGGATGTATGTATGTACATCCAAAAATGCTGTGAGTTTAATCTTTAAAATTAAGTTTATAGACATGACTATATAAGTTTAATACATAAAAAGTAACTAATAGGTGCTCTCTTTAATAGTTATATTTAAACCTTACACATAAAATGATCTAGATTTTGAAAATCACTTTAAATTTGATACTGTTATTTAAAAGTTTGATCTACATCTATTGACTTTAATTAAACAAGCATTTTAATGTATAAATGCAAAATGTTTATACATTAAATAAGTCTGTTTGCTGTCATTAACAGTTTCCTAAACTTATGAGTTCTAAAGATAAACTTGTTATCAATATAAGAATTAAACAGTCTATTATAAAATCTGTACACACAGATTTATACACTGTAAAATCTGTTAAGAATCTAAACTTTGCTTAAAAATAGACTAAATAAATATGTAAATAAATATTTCTATACAGCTGTAATGCTCATTAGTGCTAACCTCATGGTATTTTAAATATATTTGTGTTTCACCAGTGTACAATCCTTCAAGGATACAAAACTTTTATTTATTTATTTATTTTAAAGAAAGAAAAGAAAATTTAAAAAACAAAATAGAAAAAAAGAAAAAAGGTAGAATAATACAGAATTTAAAAAATAACATTATAAAGTCACTAGTTGGTACATTACATATTGTCATCTTAAAATAGTTGTTAAAGTTACAAAATCAAAGCACAAAAAGTGGCTAGACACTCAAACATTGGTAGTGCAAACCCCTCTGTTCAATGATCTAACAGAAATTTAGTAATATGGTCATCTATCTTGGATACAAAACTTTTAAAAGATTTATCATACTAACAATCTCCAAGCTTAAGTTTTAACAATGATAAACTTTTTCTAGTTCAAATATCAGCCTTTGCCTTACTTGTGTTCCAGCTGTGCATAATATACCTACCAACATAATACACCTACCAATCGAATATGAGACAGCCACCCAGATTATGTAGATGCTTCTTCTTGTGCTTGTGAAAGTATTATATAATTGTATTTAACAAGTAATGGTATCTAAACACTATACAATCTGTCCAATGTCACTCTAGTAACTTAAAAATTAGATATTAATAACCTCTAAGTGCACTATATGCAAATATTCTATTTAAGTATCACTTCATTAAAAGATAACGAGTTTAGTTTATGTTACTTAATACTTTGAAATTCAATACTAACAGATTACAAGTTTATTTTGTACTAAAATTAAAATTTACATTTAATTTAGAGTTTTAAAAAACCTAATGGTTCTAATATAATAATATCATGATTGTTATGCTAAACTATTGTTCACTCTTAATTTCAAGTTTTTTCCTAAAACACTTTATAACTTTTATCTGTTAGAATTCTACAAAAATTTGACTTTTAAGACAACCATGATTGGTAAAAAAAGTAACAGTTCTCTGGCCATACATTATTTTTCAAAGTGCTTGATATCCAAATAGAATTATAACAGTTAAGCCTACTACCCTAACTTCAAAACTGATGTAATTAACCTTTTGGATATTCAACAACCAAGGTTTAAAAAACAAAGTGTAAAAAAATTGCAATAAGAAGACAGTCAATATTTTTGCCTCCATGGTCAACAGAAAACCAAGACATGAGGAGACTTCTTTTAAAAAAAACTACAACTCTGGTGAATTATCCAACCTCTATAAAGGGAAATTGTTAAACCAAAAACCAAACAAACAATAACAACAACAACAAAAGATCTCAAGCAATATACATTGTACTAAAAAAGAAAATAATAAAAACAACAAAAGCAAAAATGTCTCCAACACTTCCATAAAAAGTCACATGATCAAACAAAACCACGATCCGTCTTGGCAAATTTCCAGACACTAAATGGGTGAATCAAGAAGATATAAAAATATCAAGTAACCCAATATCAGTTACTGGTAAGAGCAGCTGGCATACTAGACACCATTTCTAGCCCTAGTGTTACTGGTGTTATGGCCCCATTTTGGTTATACTGAAGGGCGAATAGCCTCTCCATGGCAGTTTCCCTCCATTTTCTGCACAGTTGAGCTACACAGTTCCTGGCCTCTTGAAGGACTCTTTGTTTTTCATCTGGAAATAGCAAGTGGCCAAGATGCGTTGGACATCTAGCAATAATAAGCTAGAACCAGAGGTTAAAGTCTGAAACACACCTGCAGGCTCACCAGGGCCCTCAGACTCTAGACCTTTCTTACGCTGCTGGCTCCCAAGCCCAGGCTTTCTACTGCTTCCTCAAACCCCTACTACCACCAACCGTGTCCAGCTGCGTCTTCCAGAAGAGAACGGCAAAATGGTATCACATGTGCAAAATATTTATTACGTCTGTTTAGAATAAAGAAGACTCGGCTGGGGGTTTAGCTCAGCGGTTTAAGTGCCTGCTTGGCAAATGTGAGGTCGTGAGTTCAATCCCTGGTACCAAAAAAAAAAAAAAAAAAAAAAAGAATAAAGAAGACTCAGAGAAGGTAGCAAAGGTTTCCAGACTCTAACGCAGGTCTGGCATCTGTAAGGCAGAGAGGCAGTGGAGGAGTGGTGTGTGGCGGAAGAGAGTTAAGCAGGAGGCTGGCATTCTTACGGATCAGAGACTGTCTCACTCCCCTGCAGCTGGAGCGTGGACCACTGTGCAAGAGAGGACAGTTCTAAGAAGCTCCTGGAGCTCGAGGGAGTCCTCCAGCCAAAAAGGAGGGTCACTGTAGAGGGAGACGTTCCCCGAGTTTCACAGGAAACTATGTGGGCCAGCGAGATGGTGACCATCCGGGGAGCCGACACTGACAGAACAGTTGGGACCCTCTGTACGTGGTTCCGAGATAACGACTCAGGGCAGTTAACTGCTTGGTATATACTGAGAGCTTGATTTTGATGACATGGGTCTCAGTTTAACTTGGTGTTAAACGCTCAGCAGCAAGTGTAACCAAAAGATGTATAAAAATAGCATCATAGAAACAGGCTAGAAATCTCTGACTCCTACTGGGGATTTCCAGCTACACCAGGGGCTGACCACTGTGATTCTTCAAGGAGGCTACAAAGCTATAGTTAAAGCCATGAAAACTCAGTAAGGGTCTTTAAATTTCTCAGGAAAATTGTCCTTTAAAACCACCAAACTCTCCATCTTCTTAAAACTGAAATTAGAGGGACTTGTGATAAGAAATACCAGGCTTATTGATAACCTTGATCAGCAGAGATGGCTAGGAGACAGCTGTTCAAATCACTATTCCGATCCCTGGAGAGTGTTCTCTGGGCGGAGCTCTTTCTCCAACTGCCTCTCCACTCTAGTGCTCATGCTTTGATTTTACATGCACTAATTTCTTGGTGAATTTATTTACTCTTGCCCAGAGGCTGCCAGACTCTATCCTACGGATGCGACCGATTAAAAATACGCCAGACTCCTTTAGCAAGGATGCACTAGATCAACCTTGTAAGGGGAGCCGACCTCTCGGGAGAAGGGCCCTCACTGCAGTCTGCCCTCTACTAACCCTTCGCAGGCCAAAGCAGCTAGATTGAACTGTGTTATACCTGCCCTAACCACCCTAAGGGGTAGTTCTTCAGAGGGAAGAATATTATATGCAGCCAAGTGAGGTAGGAATTAATAGGCAGCACGCAGGCCTCGGCTCTTGAAGTCGGTGCGGACGATGAGAACACATTGCAGCTGTGGCTGCAGGCACATCCGTCAAAGTCCAGGCCTCAAGATAATGTTGGGGCCTGCCTGCTCCCAGAGGGGTAAGCAGTGACCGGAGAGTTTGCTAAACTGGTATTACCTGGTGCAGCAAAGTCCAGCTAGACCTCAGTTACCCTGGTGAGTGAGCAGGTCATCCGGACCCGTCCCTCCCTCAAAATGTCTGTTCTTCCCGTGTACCCTTGCTGCCTGACCCACTCCCTCCTGGTCAGTATTAGTGAAGCAGATATACTTATAATACTGTTGGTTAACTGTAGTTCGATCTGTCTCATGTACCTACCTCAGTTTTGCACCCACTTTGTGATTCTGCTCTATAAAACATTCTTAGATAAATGATGTCTGTGGAAACCCACTTTTGGGACCCCTCCTATTTCTCAGGAGCTATTTCTCAATAAATCTTTCCTACTCTTAACTTTCATTGTTTCTTGGAATTCATTCTTTGATTTTTGGGAAACACAAACTTGGCACATCTGACACCTATCTGTTTGGGAGGTACATTTATCCTATATCAAAAATAGGAAAAAATAAAAAAAATACAAATATACTGTACAGGTGATATCAGGTTACCATGAAGAGAAATAATAGTGGGAATTTAATGGTGACTGTCTCTTTTGCTGTATTTCTCACACTGGCATCATTTCTAGGTCATTCTCTCCAAAACCTGCTCGAGTTCTTGTGAGACGATGCAGAGGCTTTGGGAATTATTTTGCACACACGTTCTGGGATAACACACTATGCTTATCTCCCCAGCTAGTTTTAGCCACATTCCATGTTTTCCTCGTGGATGACTGGCGCAGTCTTCAAAGGCACTGACAAGGTGCCAGCTCAGAGGAGAAAGCTACAGCAGACAAGTGCCATCTCTCAAACTGCAGTGTACGTGCTGCATCCCAGGCCTTGTATCGGGCTGTGCTCCTGTGGTATGAGCACACGGGCAGGAAGGGGGTTTGGCGCTTCTCCTCTGCCAACTGGATTTCTTAGTATAGAAGGTTTTTGTTCCCAAAAGGACGCACCATTCCTCAGGTGACACATTAGGAGTCTCAAAGATCTACAGTGATCTGTGTGGCTCCTACCAGGATAGCACAGGCAGCACAGTTAAGGCTGGAAAGCCACTCTCTCTACCCACCCGAATTTAGGCAACACCCCAGGACCAAGCTTCCTTCCAGTGTCCTAAGAAAAGCATAAATAAAAATAACCAAGACCCAGGAAATAGCTAAAGCTGCAGCCAGGGCACGTGTGTGGGGTCTTGTGGGCCGATGGTTAGTACAATTTCCCCACTTGAACCTCACTACAGCTTCATACATAGAGACTGCACCTCATGCATGTGATTAAATCAGAGTGAATTCTGGGAGCGGTGTGTGTATTCAGGTACCCTGAGATGACTCAGCATCCTGTCAATCATTTCTGGCAATCTCATTAGAGATCCAATGAGAGGCATCTGAGGTGGGGTACACATCTTTTATACTCAGAAAGCCTGATTTATTTTCCTTCTTCCTGTTCCCCTGCTGTGTCAACACCAATTTTCTGTTTGTACTACTCCGAGCACATCTTCCTGCTACCTTCAATAAATGTAACTGGTTTCTCTACCATTGGATGAACACTTGCAATTCTTTGCTTGCCATACACAAGAACCAGGAATCCATCTCTTGGACTCAACACGCAGTATCAAGGGCATTTTGGACTCTTGTGTCCCAACACCAATTGACAAGAAAGAATGTCACTCTCATGACAAGGATACTTGATCCTGACCAGCAGGATGAGGTAGAGCTGTTTTTACACCGCGGAGGCAGGGGGAGCCCCAGCAGTCTGCTCCCTGTTGGGACTGTGTGGGCAGTGCAGTGTTACAGCCTGAAAATGATACAGGGCCGATTGCTTGGCTCCTCAGAAAGAAGCTTTGAGTCACGGTGATCTGCTCAGGGTCAGCCAAGTGTGGGGGAAACTTACAGCGGATCTTGGAGGAGGAAGAGGACGATCAGTTGTGACCCCAAGACCGCACAGTGACAATTCTTCTTGCTCTTTGAATTGCGCTTAGGAACAGTGACTCCTCAAGGCTGTTAGAGGAGCAGACTGCGTGCTATAAACACGGGCTGTGGGGGCCCCAGAACGCACCTGCTCCCGCTGCCAGGGCCCGACGGACACTTTCTCTAGGTGCTCCCCTCTGGCCCTGGCCCTGTGCTCTCACTGAGACCACAGCTCCCATGGGAAGGGGGCCCATGCTGTGGAGACACAGGAGCCTTTAATAGGTGGATCTGACTTGTGTCTCCCATGGCCGTGGCTGGGTCTTTCTCAGAGCTGCAGTCTCCTGCATCCTCTTTCTTCTTCCTGCGTCCCAGGGTGAAGCTGTCTCCTCCTTCGGACTCCTCATCCTTTGTCACCACAGTGCCACCACCAATAAGTCCCTTGTAAATTTAGTAATATCTGTGTGCAGCTACTTCCCTCCGGTTATCCAGAAATGACTGATTTTCCCGAACCCATCATGGCCTTTTTCCTCTTGGATTATTGAAGAAGTGGTGCCCTCTGCTGGAATACTCATCACCTTTCATCCGTTTGGCAATTTGCCATTTCTTTTCAAGCTACAACTTCATTTTTCAAGTTAAAGCATGTTAATTTGTATGATTTCCTCATAAGCAAAGAGACTTTCCTTGAATTTGTTTATGGCTCTGAGAGGCCATGGATAGTGAGTAATTCCCAAGTTCTGTAATGAATCACCTAAGGGTCATGTTATTGAAATGTGATCATTTAACTTACAGTGTGACCATCACCACCCATGTTTCTTTGATCAGCAGAATATTTTCCAAAAGAAAAACAAGTTCATTTTTCTCTTGTACTTGAACCCAACAGAGAACATTCAATGTTCCAAGGTAGCAATAACAATTTGTGTAGCATTTGTAAGATTATTGGTAAACATTCTCTTAGCACCATCATTTCTGATGATAGGCAAAGAACCCTGTAATTAGGTTTTCTCCTGAATTTAAGTTGGATATGCAGATGTTTCCATTTTGCTATTGTTGGCAATACTATGATGAACATCCTTTACAGATTGTTTAATGGGCTTTGTAGGAAACTCAGAAGTGGAGAATGTTTAGCATGCTTGAAGCCTAGGTTCAATATCCAGGGCCAGAATAGTAGTAACAACATCGAACAAAAAGCATTTACTTGCATTTATTATTCTTGCTCTAGAGTTCTCAGACTTCCATACTCCAACCTTCTCTTCACATGCCTCTTCCATCTCTAAATGTCTTTTTCAGTTGGTTTTGCTAGGTCTTTTTCACTTGCCTGACACTGGTTTTCACATTCCCAAGCACTCTACGCACGTTGTGTCTCTGGTGTGATTTCTTGCTCCTTCTCTATAAGCAACCAGTATGACCTCACCCACTTCACAGCCTCACTTACCATCTTTTTGCTAAAGTCATTGTTTGGCCAATTAATTTCCTCAACTACAGATGCTCATATCCAGCTATGGATATTGTGTCATTTAGGTTCTTTGATTACATTCACAGAAAGTAAGTATGGATAACTTAATGAAGGGAGGAGTTATTGGAAAGGTACTAGAATTCACAGAATTTGGAGCAGTGCAAGAACTAAGGAGAAAGCATCTCACTTATTTTGTAGCAAGAACTCCAGTACATTTTAATCTTTCTGTTCAAAGTTCACCTTCATGGCCAGGCATGGTGGTGCAAGCCTGTAATTTCAGCAATCAGGAGGCTGAGGCAGGAGGATTGCCATGAGTTCAAAGCCAACCTGGGCTACATAATGAGTCCAAGTCCAATCTAAACCACACAGTGAGACACTGTCCCCAAAAAAAGTTTTATCTTCTGGTAAATTAGCATCACTTTGGCTAATACCTAGGGGGACACATTTCTATTGACAATCTTAATGAATTTTGGCTACTGATGAAGAAATATGTTCATAATGGGGGAAAAACCCCAGAATGTTATGAGGAAGGAGAAATTGATGCTAGGCAGCCCAAACTAAAAACAAAACAAAACAGAAACAAATCCAAACACAAGAATAGATGTTCATTACAGGCTCAGTATCCTTTAGCCTGAGGCCAGGAAATTCTTCAGATATCCAGTATTTTCAGATTTTGTAAGATTTGTATATACATGAGATATTTTGGGGACAGTCCCTAAATCTAAGCACTAAATTTATTTATGTTTCATATACCTTTATACACATAACCAGAGTAATTTTACACACTATTTTTAGTGCACCTGTATGTTGATTGACCGATTGCATGAGGTCAGGTGTGGAACTTTATATATGTGGCATTCTATCAGTGCTCCACATTTTTTGGGTTTTGGAGTATTTTCGGTTTTGAATTTTAATCCTAGGAATGCTCGCCCTGTACCTTTTCTCTAGAGCATCTAAAAATTCCGTAGTCTTAACAGGGGGATCATCAGCCTCTACTTTGGTACAGCCTCCTCTCTTTGAGGCCCTGTGTTTCAGCAGAGCATATCAGTGCCCACCCAGATGCTCAGGTCTGAGCCCTGGACTCTGCGCGTCACCTCATTTCTGCAACTGTCTACTGCAGCAAACATCCTGATTGCTGTCCCCAGCATCACGGTGACCCCCCAACCTGTCTGCGTCTCTCATCTCCAGTGCCACTACCCTGACTGGTTCAAGTAACCATTATCTTCACCCAACAATGGAAGAGCCACTAAAGTAGCATATCCTGCTATTATAAACCAAATACGACGGGGATAATTTTAACCACTTACCAGTTTGGTTATTTAAATACAGGATAAGCAAAATGGCATAGTTTTCATTAATTTTTAAAAGATAATATAACAGGAAATACAAAAATGAGAATTTTAGGAAATTCAAAATTTTTTCTGTGTATGGTATATCTTCAAACATTCAGTACAGTCTGGATGGTAGTAACTGATCTCTCTCTGAATTCGTTTTGTATTACCGTCTTTCTTTGACCAACACTGTCATTGCTGGCCTTTCCTTTTTTCCTGTGAATGGTATAATTTCAATTAAACACCTACTCACTAAAGAAAAGTAAAGACAGCAATGGTGAATGTCCTGGCTGATGTTTCCCTGTCCTGTATTTTTCAGTTATTTGATCTATCAGACCTGATCTAAATTGTAAGTGACTTTTTGAACTCCCTTAATTTGAATAAAAAGTAAACAAATTTCATATTGTTAGCTTCAGAAGGTGCATAAATATTTTATAATTATTTCCTTGCTTTTTCATTACAGGATAGCTTGTTTGACGTTGATCAACTTTGTTAACACCACCTGTAAGAATTATTATAATCACTGATCATTATTGGGATTGTTTTAGTTTCATTTCTTCTTTCAAGTTCTATCATTTCTGTACTATGAATAGTTAATAACAGAACATCATTTTTGGTTTTTCATTTCATAACGCAAACGTTTCCTCTCTGCTGTGCTAACATTTCTCCCTTTTTCAGTTTTTTCTTTTGCAAACCTTTTGGGGCTTCCTTCTTCTTCCGTCCCAGTGTCCCCTCAGGCGTTCCTTTTGTGTTGTAAGGAATATCTCTGCATTCTGTAGAAGTATCAAAATTATATGTAACATGCTTACAATAAGAGTTTTATAGATTGTAGCACAAAATTATAGGTTATTTTTCACAAATAAAGCACAAAGGAGTAAAAGGAAATAACCAGAACTTATTAATAGGTTTCACTAGACACAATCATCAAACATGAGTACAACATTCTAAATAAAAAAGTATGCAAAAAATAGTTGATAGAAAACAAGTAATTGGGCATAGGAGTGCATCTCGTGTGAATCAGAACTGACTGGTTGAAGTGACACCTACCCAAGCTGAGGATACTCAGCTCAGCACCTAAACTAGTACAGTGCCTGAGTGACTCTTGGCATAAACTGTTTAGTAGCTGAAAATTAGAATGCAGTCATATCAGGTCTTCTTGGAAGGTGTATTAATATTTAGTCAATGGCAGTGCATATTGGTGCGTAAGTCCTTATATTCTTGGATCACTGTGCAGAATTAAAAAAAAAACTTTACCAAATAGGTTGGCAAAAATTCCTTACTTTCAGTAAAATTGATTTTTCTCTTATGTTTTTTGGCTAGTTATACTACTTTGATGTTGTGCATGTTCATCAATTTTATCTATTTATTTGTTGGGTTATTTATATTTTTATTAATTTATAATATTTTCCTTCCGTTTTCCTATCCTTTCTTTTCAATATTGAGGATTCAACCAGGCCGTGCTGAGCTACATCTCTATCCTCTTTTTGGATTTTATTTTGAGACAAGGTCTCCCTAAACTGCTCAGGTCTAAGCACCCTATTAGCTGAGTTTATAGGCAGGTGAAGGTGCCGCCAGGCCCAGCTTTATTTTTTTAAATAATATCGACTCTTGTTTGAATATATTTACCATATTTCAATATAACTAGGCTTTTCAACTTTTAGTGTTAGTTTTATCAGCAAAAAGTTTTTATACTTTATGTAGTAAAAATAAGTATTAAATTCATCATTGTGCTTTATATTTTATGTTTTTATATCACTTTGATACCATGCTAAGACATCTACCTACTTACAAGCTTACGTATAAATTTGCATATGTTTTCTTTTAATAATTGCAGGATTTCCACTCTTGCATTTTAGTTCTGTCCCAAATGGAGTATGGGGAGTGTGCGTGCGTGTGTGTGTGAGATTTGTTTCAGAGACATCGATCATCGATTGATTGACTGACTGTTGTGGTGTTGAGGATCTCACCTAGGGCTTTGTAACTGGTTGGCAGGCGTTCTGCTGCTGCGTTAGATACTCAACCTGAGATCTCAAGCTTTAACAAGGAATAGTTACTGAATCGTCACAACTCAATTTATTAAATAATATGTTATTGTCTTAGATTTCAAACACACTGCCAACTCCATCATGTGCCAAATTGTTAGGAATTATTGATATCTTTCTGGATAACTAATTCAAAAATACCAAAGTATTATTCAGCTTGATTATTCATTCTATTTCTCATAGTTGCCTTAGAATGACCTCATAATGTTTCAAAGATAAATACCAAAAATGAAGAGTAATCTTTAATGGAAATCTTCATAAAAAATTGTTACAGGAAATTTTAAGAGACAAGCCACCACAACATTGCTAGTGATGGAGGATAATGATAGTAAATACAGAAAATGACTGTTATTATTAGTTTAATGGTTACAAACACAGTTTCTTAAACATTCGTTCATAACAACTAAAAAGATGTTTAATAGAGTGTTTCAGAAGAAGCAGTTTGGTGAAGCAGTGCTGAGATAGCTAAAATGAAACAAAAGGTTCAAAGAGTAAAATTTTAAATCAAGTCTGAGATATAATTCTATTGCCTGCCTTTTTTTCTGAGTATATTTCCAAGTTGGACTTATTTTTCTGTTTCTTTGTATGCTTCCTAATTTTTGGTTAAAACTGGATGTGGTAGATAATTTGTTGTAGTAACTCTGGATTGTTTTGTTTCAGGGATTGAGGGTTTGGTTCTAATATACATTTATCTTACCTGAATTCAAAACTACCGTTTTTACCTTTGTGGTACCGTTTTTACCTTCAGCATCTGGTGTTTCTGCTTTGTTCTCGAAATGTCCAGTTGCTTACTTTTTGATCATCCCCAGGAAAATCACTCCTATGTTTCAGTGGGTCATCTCCTCCTTTACAGCTCACCTTCATTTCAGAGTAGCTTTATAAAACTAAAGTTAGACCTTTTTTTTTTTTTTGCAAATATGTACTTATTGAGAGTCTACTTTGTACCAGGTGCTTGGGATCCATGAATAAGAAGGCAGGAAGAAAACCTGGTGGTGGGGGGGTGGACAATACATATGAAGACCGTATAAGACAAAGTGTGTGTGAAGATGTTAGGTGAATATAACTGACCAGACCGAAAGGCCTTTGGGGTGCCTGGCAGTGTAGGACACATTGCCATTGTACATAATTTTAATATCGACATTTGTGAAACCCCCCAATTGCTCAACACGTTTAATATTATTATTATTGTTGTTGTTGTTAATTTTTAGGGTTTTTTTGAGACAGCATCCCGCTGTATTGTCTGGTCTGATCTTGAACTCACAATTATTCCCTTGCTTCAGTCTCCTGAGTGCTAGCTTTACAGTGTCCACCATCAAACCCAGCTGATAAAGTTAACTGTTAGACTGTAGTTTTCATATAACTCGGTTCCTATTACCTCTGTAACTTGGACTATTTTCTGTTAAGTAACTTTATTTTTTAACTTTACTTTTATTGGTCCATGTTCACAGTACGTAATGATCACAGTCTTTGTTGGTGCATGTCCATAACACATCTCCATTCTTTTTTCATTTCCTTCCCCTCCTTTCCCTTGCTGTGTCCATCTCTTCATCCCCTCCCCTTTGGCAAATTGTCTATTGCCCTATTTCCCATAATCTATCACTTATTTTGTTCTTCATTTATATTTTGCTTCTCTCATATAAGAGAAACCGTACGGTCTTTACAACGTGTGTCTGATTTATTTCACTCACCATCGTGGTCTCAAGGTGCGCCCATTTTCTTACAAATAACCCGTTTATCCTTCTTTGTGGCAGAGCAGCACTCCATTGTGTGCATAATAGCACATGTTTTTATCCATTGACCTATTGATGGCCATTGGACCACTTCCAAGATTTAGCTATCATGAATTGTGCTGCCGTAATCACCTGTATGCATGTATCGTTGTCCTCAATATGTCCTTAAATCTTTCAGGAAGATACTAGAAGGGGAATACCTGTGTCAAATGGAATTTCTATTTTCAGCTTTTTAAGGGATCTCTAGCATGTGATTCCCTCTATCTGGTCACAGTAACCTCCATACTATTGTAAGAATATTTTAGGAACCTTCTACCTCTGCCTGAGACTCAGTCCAGTCAGCCACATGGCTGGACTCCTCACCATCTGAAGTGCTCTTCAATGTCCCTTTCTCAGTGAGTGTCTTTAGCTGCCTCTTAACAATTGTTCTTTCATTTCCTGGAACTATTTTCCCTTTTATTTGATGACTCATATTAATGGGTAATGTGTTATATAATGCACTTACTTGTTTAGGTCCTGGTCCTCCTCCCCGCCATATAAGTTCCCTGAGGGCATGGTTTTTAAAAAAATTTTCATTTTAGAGAGAATAAAACAAAAGAGAACAGAACAAAGAAAATAAGAACAGAACAATGCAAGCAACACAGCACTACACAAGACAACAGGATATCAACAGTAGCTACCATAATGTCTCTTTTCTTTGAAACAGGTGACCATACCTTCACACACAATAATACCAAACATAACAAAATAGTATAAAACCATTCAAAAGATTGGAATCATTACAGGACTTCAAAACCAGATAACAGGAAATGAACAATGGCTACTGTAATATCTCATTTTCCTCAAAAAAGTTGCCCATACCACCACACATAATAAAATCAAATAAAACACAATAGGATAGTACCAATCAAAACAGAAGAACAAAAGCATGATGGGACTTCAAAACAAGATGATAGTAAATCAGCAATGACTACCATAATGTCTTGTTTTCTTCAAAATAGCTATTCATATCATCACACATAATAAAATCAAACAAAACAATAAAACTAATCAAACAAATAAATGAAAGCATTATAAGACTTCAAAGCAATATAATAGGAAACCATGATTACCATAATATACACCATTATGTTCAAAATAGCTGCCCCAATTGTTCCAATCCTATGAATTTTAACTATTTTGTTCCAAGAACTTACAGAATTTGTAGCACAATCATCTTAGCTATCCTAAGTGTGTTTATATAATTTTAGATATTTTTTCTTTTCCCTTCCTTTTTCTTTTTCCTCATTTTCCCTGAGGTGTTATTTTATGTTGATCTGAGGAACTCTTGAAGATCATTATGTAAAATAACAACCCTAGTTATGTTCATACCACATTGTTTTAAGGCCTATATTGTCAGTGTTCTGTGCTCTTTGCTATTGTTGTTTAAATGTCTTTTTTGTTTTGTGTTTTTCTAGGAATTTGTTTTTGTCTTGTTTTGTTTTGTTTTTCCCTCTAATACAGAAAGGATAGGTATACATGTAGAGACTCGTGCATGCGTAGAATTTCTAAAAAGTTCATGAGAACTGATTATATAATGCGTGATGAAATGAACAGCTGCTTTGAAGAAAAAGAGACACTAAGGTACCCAGTGCTGATTCCGTAGCATCATGATGTGAAATCCAGCAATACTATTATTCTTTGTCAGAGTGATTTAGTCTGTTTTGCTTTGTTTAATTTTAACATATATGAAGGTATGGACAGCTATTTTGAAGAGAATGAGAGACATTATGGCAGCCATTGTTGACTTCCCTATTGTCTGGTCTTTTTTTTTTAAATTTTATTTAGAAAGAAAAAAAAACAACCAAACAAAACAGAAAAAAGGGTAGCAACAATACAGAATTCCAAAGGAAAAAAAGAAAAGAACAACAACAACAAAAAACCCCACTAAGAAATCACTAGTT
>PVJX010029058.1:0-23283 GCA_004027295.1 Dolichotis patagonum | reverse complement strand
TTTTTTTTTTTATCAAAAATGAGATATTATAATACTCATTGATCATTTTCTGTTATTCGGTTCAGAAAACCCTGGAATTCTTTCACTAAATGCATGGCTTTATACTATTGTGTTATGTTTGATATTATTTTAATTGAAACTATGCTCAACTATAGCAGAGTTAGAGATATGGCGTTAGATAATGTTGATGTCCAGTTGACTTAATGTAAAGTACTGTGTTGCCTATGTTGTCCTCTTCTGATCTGCTCTGTACTACCCCCTTTTGTTTTATTCTTTTAAATAAAAAAAAAATAAAAATAGGAAAATTTAAAAAAAAAAAGATTTTTTTTGAGACCAGAACATTTGAGAGAGAGAGATGTGGTGAACTCTAATTGTTTTTTCTTGATAAATTTGATTTCTTATGATTTACAATTCTATCTCAGAAACTCCAAGAAACATGGTGCACAGTTTTAGAGAGAGCTATAGCCCCTGGTGTTTTCTCCAGGGAGAAGGACTTTACACATCCCCATAGGCTACTGGGGTGTTCAGAAATGAAAGTAGACTCCAAATAGTTTCTTTTTGTTTTTTAAAGAGCAGAAAATATTTATTGAGAGAAATAAAGCTTCTGTCTGAGAGAGAGAGAGAGAGAGAGAGAGAGAGAGAGAGAGAGAGAGACAGACAGACAGATAGAAGGGGTCCCTAGAGGACTGCCCTCCAAATAGTTCTTGAAAGTCATGCAGTCCCTCTGGTAGAAGCCTGAAAAGTGCTCCTTAAGTGTGATGGTGAAAGAGACTGTGTCTTGTGTGTGAGAACATACTGCTTAAATTTCTAAATCTTTTCTTTCTGGGCTCATTAAAAAGAAAGATAACATCTAGCAGTTTGGGTAGAATGAGATCAGAGCTGCCCTGGCTGTGTAGTCATCGCTCAGGGAGAAGTCAATTGTAGTCCTAATGCTAGTGAGAGAGAATGAAGGGCCCCAGGGTCCAGCTGTCTGAGAGCCAGTGAGGGCTGTGGTGGGAAAGTCACGCAGCACAAAGTCCTTTTAACCAGCTGCCCATGCAGCTCTCGGGGCTCGCTGAGGACAGAGGTAGGTTGAATTTAAGGGAGGGGTCTCCCCAAGGCATCCAGCACACAATCCTCTCTCCTAGTCAAATAGGAAACTTCATTCATCTGTTAACAACATCCAGGGGAAAATGGCCCTTGAAGATGATATCTGTGAAAAAACACTGTGCCAGTAAAAGAAACTCTTTGTTTCCATGGAGGGCATGGGGAACCATGAGCCTCTTATTCTTGCCTGCCTCTTTTCTGACAGGTCACTGCTGGGGTTTTCTCATTTACAGCACCTGACAATGCCTCTCCTGCCAGGATCCATTAGTACCATCTCAGCCTCCCTCTGCCAATTAAAAAGAATTTAGCATTCATGGGCTTGGGAGCCCTTGCCAACTCAAGGGACAACTGAGAGAAAAACACAGTCTGTTAAAGACATAGATACTTGCTTTTCCAATTCTAACAAAGCTGTACAATGTTCAATATGCTTATAATGCATTTATCTCAGCAACCAGCCTATTTGGTGCTTGCTGATTACATCAGCAGTCAGAGCTGTCTTTTGAGTTTTCTGAGTCTGACCCAGTCAGTTGAGTTCATATTATCTACCCAGTCCCTGTAATTACCTTCCTACAGATCTTATTATTGTTCTGGTTTGCCATCTATTGGTAATGTAGGCATTGTTGCACTTAAGTCAGAGGGTCTTAAGTTGCCAAAGTGATCGTCATCTCAGGGAGGCATAGTCCTTCTGGGGTGTCTCCAGCTAGATTTTGGTAGGACAGGATCAGGATGCTAAACCTCCTGAAACATGCTAGGTGGAATCGTCCTGGAATATCCAAACTAAGAAACATTGTGGGCAACAAATTCTTGGTCCTGCTTGGCCCCTTTTAGGAGTCTCACTTGTCATCATTTGTGGCTCATCTCCTGAGACCACACCAACCAGCGCCAGCCATGAACCGTGGAACGACATTGGCCACCACTGGAGTCAAATTTCACTCAATGACATCTGGGTGCTGTGTCCTGTGCTGAGTGACTTGCTCTCTGTAAGCTACCGTTTCCATGCCCATGAAAGGGAGGTAATCCACCCTAGCTTTTACAGCAGGGATCACTGCAATAGACCATTCAAGTAAGAATAGTCGAACATGCCATGCTGTTCCATTTGATGGCTGTCTGTCTGGCTCTGCTGTCTTCTTGTACTGGCACACTTAGGAAAAGAGACCCAAATCTAGTCCTCTAAGAAACTGAGATTTGGTCTCTAAAACCAGGCATCTGTTTATTTGTTTGGTAATGAAAGTTTGTGTCTCACTTCAGGAGTCTGCAGGACCCATGTTTACAAGGCTGTACCTAGTACATTTCAGATATTCGTGTTTCTAGAAAGGATGCCCTAGAGGAGTTACAAGCCACTGATAGTCTCTTCTGGCCTTTGGTTATACCTGGTCTTGATAGAGATCCAGGGCAGAGCACTTTCAAAGAAATAGAAGAAAGGCCTAACTATCCTAAGCTCTGGCCACCTGGCTAGGGGAGGGGGTAGCTCTGTGGGGCAAGACACTTTTCAAAGGTGTCCTGACAAGTGATCTGGGATACAAAACATGCACTGATCTGGGGTACAAAAATCTAGAAGTCTGCACAGCAACAAAGCTTGGTACTGAGGGCCTGTGCAGAGGGGCCTGGAGGCTGGACGGTGGCAGTGTGAATAGCTGAGCAGTATAGCTGCGCCTCAGAGTCAGCAGGCGAGGAAGGGGCTTAGGGAAGCAGCCTCTGAGCAGCTGAGGGGAGAGGGTGGGGAAGGTGTGCATGACCTCAGAAGAGGAGGAAGGTCCAAAGGCCGTTGCTACTTTCCATAAATTTAGTGAAATGTGTTTGAACAAATATAGCCACTGTCTGAATATTTTAAACCATTCATTCTTTTACCATGGCTGCTCATTTATAAGGGGACCCTAAATTATTTGCCTCAATTAGGTTGGAAAAATAAGCCTGACTCATTTTATTTGAAATTGCAAAATAATATATATTTATTATAGAAAATTCAGAAGACAGCAATAGGCAAAAATAAGAGCATTTCACAGTTTACTCCCATAAACATTACTGTAATTGGCATTCTGGTGAATTCTGCTCAGATGTTATGCACTAAAAAATAATAAATAAGCTCATGCTCTGTAATTGTTTAGTTTCTTACACTGTTAGAATCTCTCTGATTCAGTAAATTCTCTCTGGTGAATTCAGAGGGACCTCTAAGCGCCTGGTGGATGAGTCAGGGGTTAGGCTGAGCCAGGATCGCAGGACAAGCACTCATTGTGTTCCTTTAACCTGGAGACCTGAATCATATCCTCTTAGTGATGAGGAAGGTGGTTTTTGATGGGAAGCCAACGAGTCAGGGAGCCAAAGGAAGGGGTTACCTCTGTGAAAACAATGCTCATTGCCCTTTGTTTCCTTGCACAGATATCAGAGAGATGGTACCTTCAAAGTCTTTAAAAAGACATTGATTGCCATTGTATTGTTTATGTTGCAAAAAAGCAATACAAATGCACACATACACAATATTCATAAAACCATAACTCAGAGATAACTGTTGATATTTGCATTTTATGCTTGAATCTATTTGTTTTGTTTTAGAGCCAGAGTCTGACTATGTTGTCTGGGTTGGCCTTGAACTACTGGGCTCAAATGAACCTCTTGCCTCAGTCTCCTGAATAGCTGGGACCAAGGAAAATTTTTGTCCTTTATTTAGAAGAGCTTGCCAACCAACTGTTAGCATTTTGGTACCGTGTTTTGGAAAACAAAGGTTTTGTATCTTTTTTTTCTTCCTGCAGTACCATAGCATTTCGCCAAGCTGTAGAGTAATCTTCTATGTCATATGTAGTGGATGCTTGATCACCACTGAAGTGCTTATGATAATGAAAAAGAATCCCTTGCCATTGAGCATTTACATTATTTTCAACTTTAGGCTTGTTTTCAAATTATGTTTATCATATTAAAAAGAAAATTAAACAAATAATTGTGTAACTTGAAAATGAAATAATTACAAATGCCATAGTTATTTATTTTTGAAACAAATGATGAACAGGAAGGAACTCAGGAGATGAGCATTCTACAGGCTCTGAGAAGGATATAGTAGATTAGTGTTATCCTTTCATTTTACACCACAGGAAATGGAGGCAAATAATTAAACCACTAACCTACCTCTCCCAACCAAGCTAATTAACCACAGGTCTCTAATCTGCTGTTTTGTACCTTTTACTGAGTTAATATTTAAATCCAATAGCCTTAGATCAAATAATATGCATAGGGCTAAGCTGGAAATATAGCTTAGTATGGCCCTGAAGCAAGGCCAACAGATTGCTATAGCTTCTGGTTTCAAACAGGAGCCTAAAGAGAATTCTTTCTGTGGTCTGTTGGCCATTTCAGAACTTTGGAAACATAACGGTCAATTCATCAGAAAGAAATAGCAGGTGAGTGTGGCAGACTTTTGGAGGCCTGCAGGGGAGAGACCCTAGTGCCATGGGACCTGCACCATGCAGTTGACTCGGGGTGCCAGGAGAACAAGGAGCTCCTCCCCTCTCTGGGGCATGCCTGTGAGCCTGATGGTGCGTGGGCTGAGAATCAAACATCTCATGTCATCCTGTCCCCCGTCCCATGTTCCCCCTGCCCTTAGCAAGTGGGAGCCAGTGAACTACACATCTTGTGAAAAGATTGGCTATGTTATTTAGTATGAGCTCTCCATATGCAAAGATATGGACAACCGTTTGGAAGAAAACAAGAGACAATATGACAGATAGTGAAGATCTCTGGTTGTCTAGCTTTGAAATTTATGCTTTCTTATGTCCTGTTCTGTTCTGTTTTGTTGTGTTTAATTGTACCCCCTTTAAAATAAAATTTTAAAAAAATTTAAAAAAAAGAAATATAGCTTAGTGATGAGTGCTTCTTGCCTGGTACATATGAGGTTCTGGGTTCAAGCCAGTACCATGATAGGTAGGTAGACAGACACAGATCAGATGTACTGGTAATCGTTCCAGCATTTTACCTACTTGATTCTAATAGAAATATATTATTCTCATGCATTTCCATTTATTTCAAAGATGAGAGATGCCAAATTTTCAAGAAACCACTTCATTTGTGGCACTTGCATTGTCTCAATTCTTACTGTTCCTGAATTTGTTTCTGTGGGCTTGTGCTGCCACACCACTGCTAAGAGTTCTCAGAACTTCTTGTGGCACAGACAAGTTTTGCATTCTGTAAGAGACTGCTTGTGCTGTCACCTTATTTGCAATGATGTCATTATTGACCCCATTCCTAGGTCTGCAGCATCTGTTCCTTTTGACTTCCGATTTTGAGTTCCACTATTGCAAACATTAGAATGGCTCATTTTACTGCACTGCTGTCAAGTGGAAAGAGTTGCTGTGACACAGTGCAATGAGATTTATTCCCTCTGTTCTCAACCTACTTTTCTGAGTGTAGAACACACTCTCCCTTTTTTTATGAAAAAAGTAAGACAAACTTTCATAACACAATAATAGCAGCATAATAATAGCTAATACATTATGTATTGTTATCTTTAGTTACTCAGAGTAAAAGAATGGGAATAAAATATTCTCCATATGTTATTAGCACACGTCTTTCTTTCCAAGGAACAAAGAGAAACTAGTAAAATAAATATCATGTATTTTTTCCCTTTTTCTTCCTCCTCCTTCCCCCATCCTAGTTCTTTTTTCCATTTGAACAGTTTCTTACCAGTTCATAATCATTATCGGACACTTTGGATCTTGCTTACTCTTCCAGTTTCTCATGCCAAGAGAGACAATATGGTGTTTAAACATGTGAGTCTGATTTATTTCATTTATGAATATGGTCTTGAGTTGCATCCATTTACCTATAAAAGTCTCAAATTTATCCTTTTTGGTGGATGAATAGTACTGCATTGTATGAAAAGACCACATTTTTTTTTTATGTTTCACAGTTGATCAGCATATGAGTTGTTTCCAAGATGTAGCTACTATAAATTGTGCTGTTATAGACATAGATGCATATATATCACTGTGGTGTGATGTTTTTATTCTGGGAAGATTCTTGGAGACTAGCTGGGTCAAATGGGATCTTGAATCCTAGTTTTTTGAGGAATTGCCACACTGATTTCCACAGTGTTTACACCAGTCTACACTTCCACCAACAGTGGAGAAGGGTCCCCCCACAGAGCCCCTCCAGCATTTATTATTGGTTGATTCCTTGGTAATAGCCATTCTTTCGGGAATGTGATGGAATCCCAGTGTTGTTTTAATTTGCATCTCATGAGTGACCAATAATGTTGAATGTTTCCTTCATATACTTATATGCCATTTGTATTTCTTCATCTGAGAAGTGCATATTCATCTCAGATGCTTATTTTGGGATTGGATCTTTCAGTTTGGGGGTCTGATTTTTCAATTCTTTTCTATTTTCAAGGGAAAAAGCCAATAAAACTGATATAGAATTTCATGTCAAGATAATAGGAAATTAACAATGTTTAATATATTGCTGTTTCCAACTTCAGACTAGTTGCTCTGATTACAACTGAGGCATGCAAAATTGATCAAACGATATAAGCACAAATGGTTCTTTTCCATGAACTAAAGGAAATTAGTAGTATATTTATCTTAGTTATTATATATGTATTATATATTATCTTTTTCTTTTCCCTTCCTTTTTTCTCATTTACCTCAACCCAGTTGTTCTTTCCTTTTGAGCAGTTTTTTTCCCTTTCACAATATCTATTGTAGGTTTTGGATCTTATTTACTCTTTCAGTTTCTTACACTAGGGAGACAGTACAATGTTTACACATGTAAGTCTGATTTATTTCACTTATGAGTGTGGTCTCTACTTGCATCTGTTTACTTATAAAGGCCTGAAGTTTATCCTTCTTTATAGCTGAGTACTACTCTATGGTACAAAAATACCACATCTATTTATCCATTCCTTGGTTGATGTACATTTGTGTTGTTTCCAAGATTTAGCTATTTCAAATTGTGTTGCTATAAATATAAGTGCACATATATTGCTGTGGTATGATGTTTTTAATTCTGGGAAAATACCCAGAAGGGAATAGCTGGGTTGAATGGGACCTTGAATCCTAGTTTTTTGAGGAATCTCTACACTGATTTCCAGTGTTTGCACCAGTCTACACTCCCACAAACATTGATGAAGTGTTTCTTTTTCCCCACAGTTCCTCCAGCATTTGTTATTGGTTGATTTCTTGACATTAGCCATGCTTTCTGAGGTGTCATGAAATCTCAGTTGTGTTCTAATCTGCATCTCCCAAATAACCAATGATATTAAACATTTTTTCATATATTTATTTTCTTTTTGTATTTCTTCATCTGTGAAGAGTGTATTCATCTTAACAATTTTTGAATTGGGTCTTTGAATTTCTGGGGGGGGATCTCATTTTTTTCAGTTCTTTATATGTTCTAGATAAAAGTCCTCTGTCTGAGGGACAGTTGGCTAAAATTTTATCCTACTCTGTCAGTTTTCCATTCACTCTGTTGGTGATTTCTTGTGATGTGCAAAAACTTTTTAATAATATGAGATCCCAGTTACTGATTCTTTGAAGTACTTCCCATACAGTTTGGGTTTTGTTCATGAAGTCTCTATCCCTGTCTTTGAGATTTATTCCTACTTTCTCTTCCAATAGATTTAGTGTTTTTGTTTTAATATTTAGATCTTTGATTCATTTCAACTTTAGTTTAGTGAATGATGATAAACATGGGTCTAGTTTTAGTCTTCAGCATGTGGAAAGTCAGTGTTTCCAGCACTATTAATAAAGGAGGCTTTCTTCCAGTGAACATATTTGGCCCCTTTGTCAAAGATAAGGTGGCTGAGTGTGTTTGTAGTTGTGTTGTCATCTTCCAGTTTGTTCCACTGATCCACAGGTCTGTTTTTTTGCCAGTCCCATGCTGATTTTTATCACTGTAGCCTTGTAGTGTAATTTCAAATCAGCAGTTGTGATGCCTCAGGCCTTGCCTTTGTTGCCGAGGAGCACCTTTCTAGTCTAGATCTCTTCTGGTTCCAAGTAAATTTGAAGAATGTTTTCTCTAGTTCTGTGAGGTATGCTTGTGACATTTTGATCAGGATTACATTAAATCCATATAACAGTTTTAGGAGTGTGGCCATTTTCACAATGTTGGTTCTTCCTACCCATGAGCCAGGGATATTGTTCCATTTTCTGATATCCACTTTGTTCTCTTTTTCCAGAGTACTGTCATTTTCATGGTATCAATCCTTTACTTCATTTGTCAGATTGATCCCTAAGTATTTCATTTTTTGATGCTATTGTGAAGCATATGGTTTTCCTAATTTGTCTCTCAGTGAGTTTATTATTTGTGTACAGGAATGCTATTGATTTTTGAGTGTTGATTTTGTATGTAGCTACATTACTGAATTTTCTTATTAATTCTAGAATTGTTTTGGTGGAGTTTTTGGGGTCTTCTATGTAGTCTCGTGTCATCTATGAATAATGATAATTTAAGTTTTTCCTTTCCTATTCTTACTTTTATTTCTCTCTCTTTTCTAATTCCTCTGGCTAATGTTTCCAGAATTATATTTAGTAGGTGTGGTGATAATGGAATCCTTGTCTTGTTCCTCATTTTAGAATGAAAGCTTTTGTCCATTTAGTATGATAATGGCTGTTAGTTCATCATAGATGGATTTTATCCCATTGAGATAAGGACCATCTATTCTGATTTTCTGTAGAGTTTTTTTTTTTATCATAAATGAGTGTTTGACTTTAGCAAAAGCATTTTCTGCACCTCTTGAGATGATCATGTGATTTTTGTCTTTGGTTCTGTTGATACATTGTATTACATTTATTGATTTGCATTTGTTGAACCATCACTGCATTCTGGGAATGAATGCAAATTAGTGATAGTGTATAATCCCTTTAATGATTTTCTGCATTCTGTTTGCTAGTATTTTATTGAGGATTTTTGCATCTATGTTCATTAGGGATATTGGCCTGTTCTCTTTCTTGGTTGGGTCTTTGGTTTTAGTATCAAATACTTGTCTCCAGAATGACTTAGGGAGAACTGCTATTCTTTCAATTTCCTTAAAGAATTTGAAGTTCTTTGGTGTTAAATCTTCTCTAAATTTCTCATAGAATTCAGCTGTGAATTCATCAGGGCCAAGCCTTTTCTTTGTTGGTAAGTTTTTGATTACTTTTTCCATTTTCTTAAATGATATGGATTATTTAGAATGTGTATCTCCTCTTGATTCAGCTTTGGTAATTCATATGTTTCTAGGAATCTGTCCAATTCTTCTGTCTTTTCTACCCTATGTGAGCAACAATTTTCAAAGTAGGTATCAATGATCTGAATTTCCACAGGATCTGTATTGATTGCAACCTTATTGCATGAATTTGAGGTTTCTTTTCTTTTTTTTTTTTTTATAAAGTCTCTAGGGGTTTAGAAATTTTGTTCTTTGAAAGAACCAACTCTTCAATTGAGTAATTCTCTCTCTCTCTCTCTCTCTCTCTATGTGTGTGTGTGTGTGTGTGTGTGTGTTTAGTCTCAATTGCGTTACTTTCTACTCTGATCTTTATAATTTCCTCCCTTGTATGGGCTTTGGGCTTAACCTGCTCTTCTTTTTCTAGAAGCTTGAGGTGCAGCATTAGGCTGTTTATTTGTGCTTTTTCTATTTTCCTGATGTGATAATTTACTGCTAATAATTTTCTTTAAGGACTACTTTCATTGAGTCCCACAGGTTCTGGTAAGTTGTATTTGCATTTTCATTTGATTGTAGATATTGTTTAATTTCTTCTTTAGTTTCACCTGTAGGCCCACTTGTTGTTCATGGGGGTGCTATTTAATTTTCATATATTTATGGAGTTTTGCAGTTTCTTTTGGCATTAATTGCCAATTTTATTGCACTATGGCCAGATCACACACATGGGATAATCTCAATTCCTTTGCATTTACTTATGTGTGTTCTGTTGGCTAGTATACGGTCTATTTTAGACAATGTTTCAGGTGCAGCTGAGAAGACTGTGTCTTCTGATGTTGTTGGGTAGAACACTGTGTAAATGTCTACTAAGTCCATTTGTTCACAGGTTTGGTTCAGTTCTGCTATTTATTTGCTGATTTTTTGTCTAGTTAATCTATCTTTTTGTGACAAGTGGTATTAATGTCCCCTGCTACAGTTGTGTTATTGTTTGATCTTTTGATGTCTATTAACATTTGTCCTCCATAGTTGTGTGCTCCCATACTTGGTGAATATATATGTATGATTATTATCTCTTCCTCTTGAATTTTTCCAGTAACAAGTATGTAGTGAACTTTATCTCTTTTGACCATTGTTGGTTCGAAATTCACATTTTCTCTAAATAGAATCAATACCCCTGCTTTTTTCTGAATTCTTGTTACATGGAGTGTGTTTTTTCTATGCTTTGTTAGTCAGTGGGTTTCCTTTTGAGCTACATATGTTTCTGTATACAGCATATTGTTATCTTGTTTCTTGATTCATTCTTCCAGTCTGTTTTTTTGACTGTGAACTGAGGCCATTTATATTGATGGTTATAATGTATACATATTGGCTTGTCTTTGTCTTATTTTCTTGCTGTTGGTTCAGTGCTTTTCCTCTTTGTTTAATTGCTTTCTCCGCTTGGTGGTTTCTGTCTGTTGTTCTTAGAATTGTGATCATTCTTGTTTCTGCTCAGAATATCTTTCAGTATCCTTTGTAATGTTGGTTTGGTGGTCATAAATTTGTTCTATTGTTCTTTGTCATGGGAGTATCCTGTCTCTCCTTTAGTTTTGAAAGACAGTTTTACAGGGTATAGCAATCTGGGTTAGAAGTTGTTTTCTTTCAGGACTTGAAATACTTCACTCCAAGATCTTCTTGACTTGCTGGTTTGTGTTGAAAAGTCTATTGTGCTTCTTTTGGACTTTCCTTTACAGGCGATCTGTTTCTTCTGTGTAACAGGTTTTAGTATTATGCTCTCGTGCTGAATTTCTGGGATCTTGATTACTATATGTCTGTATGTAAATGTCTTTTGTTTATGGCTAATTGGAGTTCTATATGCCTCACTTATTTGCATGCCATTTTCTTCACTCATACTTGGGAAACTTGCCACTCTTACTTTTGTAAATAATTTTTAAATGTCATTTGTGATGACTCCTGCTTTTTCATTGATAGCAGTTATTCTTATATTGTTTTTGTATCTATTTGTAGCTGTTGAATTGATTTTTCTTGATCTGTTGTTTTTTTAAAAGGTTTTTTTCATAATCGCTAGCCATGATCCTGTCTTCAATATCTGAAAGTCTGTCTTTAGTTTTGTTCAAGCAGTTTTGCCAGCTTTCAATGGAATTTTTAATTTTCTGAGTATCTATTTGAATTGATTTCATGTGTTGTATTTCTTTCTTATATTGATCATTCCCAGTTTCCTTCCTTTTCCTATTATCATCTATTTTTTATGTGTCCCTATTCTAATTTGCTGAACAATTCCTTTATAAATGTTCTCTTTTCTTTTTTAACAGAGAGATTATTTTGATCTGATTTTCTCTATAGCCTCACAGATTTGTTTCTTCGCTTCAGTTGTTATCATTTCAGAAATTTGAGGTATGTGTCTTCCAGTTTGTTCTATGACAATATTTCCTTGACTTCTTCTGGGTGGGCTAGAGGTCTGAGGCTGTGTTTTCTTCTTTTTGTCACTTTCTATTTAAAATTTTTAAAAAATTTTTCTATGATGACTGTTGTGGGTTTTTGTAGTAGGTAACTATATCATTAGTATCAAGACTTCTCTTGAAAATGTCTTTTTCCAAGCTATCTTCTCAGTGTAAGCATTCTTGGTTTGTGTCTGTCCTAATATTCTACATTCCCAATTAATAGTGGGATGTTGGTATCTGTTTGGCACAGTTCACAGTCTTTTGGTGTAGGGCTGTGATGAGCTTTTTACTCCAGAGCTTCCCAGTATTGTTACTGAAGCAAGAACAACTGATGACAACACATAAGACATCCTAGCTAAAGTAGTAAAATTAGCAATAACAATAATATCAAGCACAATTTAAAAACTGACAGATTGTGATAAGTATTGATTTTGTACTTTAGGCCATAGTCACAAAGTACATAGTTATAGAGCAAAACTGAACATAAATTAGGAATTTGTATGAAAAGTATTTGCCTTTGGTAGAGTGGTTTTGCCCTGTGGTGGGGGAAATATAAGATGGATAGTGTATAAAATAAAAATAACTGGAAATTCAATAGAATCAAGGTTGGAGGTTAAAGGAAGATCATGTGTGATTTGGGAAACTAGAGAAGGTAGCAGAGAAGAAAGAAAGTAGGAGTATTTGAGGGGTTATCTGAACTTCTCTGTGTTTGAGAGATGGAATTAGCTTCTTGTGGCTGGAGTTCTCCCCAGATATTTAGAAAAGAGAGGAAGAAGAAGAAGAAAAAAAAAGAAGAAGGAGAAGAAAAGTTACAAGTACAAAAAAGAAAAAGAAGAAAGAAAAAAGGACAAAAGAAAGAAGAAGAAAAATAATTGAGGGAAAAGGGCCAGTTTGTGAATCCCTGATTCTCTGTGAGCTGGCTGCAGGTTCCCTGATATAGTGTGAGGTGCCAGATACCTGGATTCCTCTAACACAACCAGTTACAAAGTCCTGGATTTTTCCCAAGCTGGTTGCTGTCCTGTATTGTAGTGGGAGGGGCCTGACTCTTGGATATGTTCTGGATTACTCCCTGGTGGGGCTGGTTGACAAGTTCTGGATTCAGTGTTGTGTGGGATACTTTCCTGCCTCTAGTTCTGCCTGTACATCATGAGCACCTTATCTAGGGACCTACTGTGTTGCTGCCTTTCCCACAGGACTCCGGGCTCCTCCTTTCACCAGCTCTCACAAAGTGCACCATCCTGGGTCATTGGAGGAAGAAAGAAGCATGGATGCAGAGTCTTCTTGCCAACTCTGCCATTCCAGGGTAATGGTGAATGAGAAGGGTGAGGACTCAGCCTCCCCTCAATAGCTACATGGTCCCAGGGCAATGGAGGATGAGAGCAGCATGGACTCACACACTTCTTGCCAGCTGCGTATTCCTGGGTGCACTCCTGTCAATCTTGTGTTATTCTTCTTTGCTTCATCTGGTAGCTGTTGGATTGATTTTTTGTAGTTTCTTGCTACGTTTATGGTACCTTTCTTTTCATGGCTGCTAGCTGCAATCCTGTCTTCTAGATCTGATATTCAATCATTGCCTTCATTCAATCTGTTGTATATATTTTTAATGGAGTTTTAAATCTCTTGGATTTCTGTTTGGATATGTTTTATGGATTTCTTTTCTATGTTGGACATTTATGGTTTTCATTGTTTTCCTGAGCTCCTCTGTTTTTTAATTTGTGTCTGCTTTAATGTCATGCATTTTGATCATAATTTCTTTTTGCACCTTAGAGATTAATTTTTTATAGCCTTTTTCATTTGGCTTTGCACTTCCATTGCTATCATGTCAGAAAGTTCCAGTGGTTGGTTTCTGATTTCATCTACCTCATTGTGCTCTGGACTTGTGCTGGGTGTGCTGGGGGTCTGGGTTTGTATTTTACTTCTGCATTTTGTCATTTTGTTTTCTCTGTTGATGCTTATAGATTTCTTATGGTAGATATCTTTATCCCTAGTATCGAAGCTTGTCTAGAAAATGTCTGTCCCTCAGGGATATTGTCTAGACGTTGGTGGTTCTTGGTCTTTGTGTCTATCAGAGGAACACACCTTCCCAATATATTGAGGATCAGATGTTATTATCTATTTAACTCAGCACCCTGTCTTTGGTATTGAACTATAGTGACTGTAATTTTGGTGCTTTGGTGTTTGGTGCTATTTGTACCACTACAGCCAAAATTGACATACCATACAATCACAATGTTGTCATACAGGAAAGAAAATCTGATTACATCAGGTATAACATCCTGTCTAAAGTTACAGTTAAGAATAAAAATATTGTTGAGTACTGCCTGCCTACTGACAAACTGTGGTAAATATTAACCTGATACTTTTAATCATAGGAGCAAATTCTATGGCTGTATAATAGAGTCCAGCATATACTAGGAAATTGAATGCAATGATTTTCCCTTACAGAATGAGTTTACCCTGTTGTGTGTGGGAGGGCTTACGATGGATGGGAGCAAGATAGAGAGATTAATGAAGACCAATATAGTAGTAGAAAGAGTTGAAGGGCAAAAGATGATCACCCAAGTAATGGAAAAGTGCAGGATACAGGAGGGAAAGAATGGAAAAGAAGAGACAATGTTTACTCATATGAAAGTATCATAAAATCAAATGAGATAGTTGAGGAAAGAAAGAAAGAAGATGGGTACAAGAAACAAAAAGGAATGTAATAAATCTAAGTCATGAAAGAAAGAGAAATGGAAAAAGAGAGATTTTTGAAAACAAAACAAAAGAACCACAGACAAAACCAAACTAAACAAGTCTCTGAGAGTCACCATCCAGATGCCAGAATATAGCATTGTGAGGAAGATAAGAAGGAATGAAGTGGGTCTCCTTAACCCAGGAAGAATCTCAAGTGTGAATCAAAGCCCACAGGGAAAGTAAAAAGAAAAACTTCAATGAACAAGAAGGTGGTAGTTGGTGGTGCCTTTGCCCTGAGATGGGACTCACTGCATAAGAGGAGCTGTTTGAATCTAGGGACACATGGTCATGGTGACAGTGAAGGCTGGTGATCCCAGAGGCATCTGCAGAGAGACAAGGCAGTGGAGGAGCAGATGTAGAGGACTGCACTGGCTGGTGGTGAGTATAGAGGACTTAGTCCTCCCACAGGGAGAGAGCAATTTGCCAGATGCCATTTTGCAGATGGGACAGATAACCCCCAAACCCTGCTGGATTCCTCTGGCAGCACCTAGCTGGGTGCAGGCCCATGGAAATTGCTTCGATTGTGGCAAGCCCAGTGAGTCTGGTCTCAGGGGAGGTCTATTGAGATTATCCACTACTCCACAGATTGTCTACTAGTGAACTCAGAGAGACTCCTGGAAAAGGAACTTTTCTTTTTCTTTGTTTTGTTTTGTTTTGTTTTGTTTTGTTTTGTTTCTTTCTCCTTCATTGTTTATGTATGAGTATGAAAGTGGTTCCTAACCTCTTTGTGGTGTGGTTTTGTTCTGTTCTTCATTTTAACTCTTCTGTCTCTCTTTCCCTTCAGTCTTCTCTACCAGTTTCCCCAAACTGGCGTGATCCCCCTTTATCCTCCAACCTATTTCTAATATCTTTCTCTTCTTCTACTTCTCTATTTTCTCCTTAACCCATTGTAAATTCTAACCCTGAGGGCAAAATTGACACATTATGGACTTATATATTACATATAATTATCTGGTTTGTTTTACATTTTGTTGTATAATCACAGTTCTAGGTCATACAGTTAAAAGTTGCACATTAAAGGTTAGCTCAGTTCGTTGTTTTCTAGGCTGTGTTTGGTGCTATTTGTACCACTACAGCCAAAATTGACATAATTTTTCTAAACAGCTGATAGTCCATGACAGAGAATAACTACACAGAAAATACAGTGGCACATTGCCAGAAAACCAGGAACTAGGCCAAACAAGCAACAACTTCTCATCTTCAACAAACTGAAGATGTAAGATCTTCCAGTAGACTCAAAACCCCAAAACCAGCTACACCTAGAAGATATCTCATAGAAGTAATCATCACCTAAGGGTCCTAAATATAACCAATAAAAGCAACTCACCACAGGCAACTTACAAGCATCAACCCAGGAATTAAACTAAAAAAGAGAGAGAAAATAAAATGAGAAACCACTTAACCAAAATGCAACTTCAGACATCCAGTTCACCAAAGGCAAATCCAGGGAGCAATGAGGTTAGACAACCTGAAAGCCCCCCACCAGGTCTCTCTGAAGTGATAACAACAAAGCAATTGAAGGAGGCTCTGAAAAAGTGAAATCAGAAATAATCTCTCAAATAACTACAGAGATTATCAAAACACACACCATGCTTAGTGACATTAGAGCAGGCACAGACAAAAAAATAGATGACCTTAAATTAAATTGTGGAAGCTCAGCATAGGAAAGAAATGGAGCCCATAAAGCAGATTCAAGCCTATATCCAGGAGAATAAAAACTCCATTGAAAGTATTCAAAGCAGATTAGGCCAATGTGAAGACAGGATCTCAGATATTGAAGACAGTATTGCAGTTAGCAGTTAGCAACTAGGAAAGATTTTTCATGAGAAATCAATCCAGCAGCTTCTAGATGAGACAAAGAAGAATAACTTGAGATTAATTGGAGTCAGTGAACAAGCAGGAGATACTACAAGTGACATTAAAAACATATTCACAGACATCGTGAAAGAAAACTTCTTGGTAGAGAAAAGAATTTGACATACAAATAAGTGAGGCATATAGAATTTCAATTAGCAATGATCAAAAAACTACATCCAGGCATATCATAGTCAAAATTCTAGAAATTCAGCACAAGAATAGAATAGAATAGAATCTTAGAAGAATAGAATCTTAGAAGTTGTTAAGGAAAAGAAACAAATCACCTGTAAGGGAATGTCCATCAGAATTATAGCTGACTTCTCAGCATAAACTCTCAAGTCAAGGAGAGCTTGGAGTGAATTATTCCAAGTTCTAAAGGAAACAACTTTCAACCCAGATTGATATACCCTGCAAAACTATCTTTCAAAATTGATGGAGAAATAATACACTTCCATGACAAAGAACATCTGAGGAAATTTATGACCACCAAGTCAGCACTCCAAAGTGTTATGAAGGACATTCTAGAAAGGGATAATGACTACATCTCCAAGAACCCCAACATAAGGAATCCACCAGGGAAGGCAAACAATTAGAGAAGGGGGAGGAGAAAAAGGAAAAAGAAGAGTTGACAATAGGACAATAACATGACAAGGACAAGTCAATGCATTTCAGTTATAACCATCAATGTTAATAGTCTCAATTCACCAGTCAAAGGACACAGACTGAAAGAATGGATCAAGAAGCAAGATTCAACAATATGCTGCATACAAGAAACATATTTAATTAAAAAAGAAATTCATAGATTGAAGTTCAAAGGATGGAAAACAATATTCCCTGTGACAGGAACCCAGAAAAAACATGGATAGCTATTCTATTTGCAGACAAATTGAATTTCAAGCCAAGACTGATTAAAAGTGATAAAGATGGTCACTACACCCTTGTAAAGGGAACAACAGAAGATGAAGTGATAGCAATCATAAATGTATATGCAACAAATACCAGTGCACCTGACTACATAAAACAATCACTAATGGACAAAAATTTTTAAAAGCCCACAATTTTGTGGGGAAACCTCAGTATCCTGGTGTGACATACAGATAGATCAACCAAAAAAAACCTAGAAACTAAATCAAACTTTTGAACAAATGGACTTAGTAGATGTCTATAGATTGTTCCACCCCACAACATCAGGATACACATTCTTCTCAGTTTCATATGGGACATTCTCCAAAATAGATCATATACCGGCTCACAGAACATGCTTAAGTAGATTAAAATGAATTGAGATTATCCCATACATACTATCAGACCACAGTGCAATGAAATTGGAAATCCATGCCAAAGGAAAAACAAGAACTTCATAAACACATGGAAATTAAGTAGCTCCCTACTGAACAACCAATGAGTCACAGATGAAATTAAAGAAGAAATTTGACAGTTTTTACAGTTGAATTATAATGACAATACAACATACTGGAACTTGTGGTACACAATGAAAGCAGTCTTAAGAGGGAAATTTATAGCAGTAAATATGCATATCAGGAAAACAGAACAAGCCCATATATAAACAACTTAATGTTGAACCTCAAACTTTGAGAAAATGAAGAGCAGGCTTAGCTAAAGCTCAAACAAGGGAGGAAATTATAAAGATCAGAGCAGAAATTAACACATTGGTGACTAAAAAATACAAAGAATCAATGAATCGAAGAGTTTGTTCTTTGAAAGATCAAATAATAGTGACAAACCCTTAGCCAACCTAATAAAAAAGGAAAGACTAAAATCCACACAATTATGAATGAAAAAAGTGAAATCACAACAGACCCTGAAGAAATCCATAACATCATCTATAACTACTTTGAAAATTTGTATTCTAATCAGATGGAAAATACAGAAGATATGAACAATTTCCTAGATATACATGAATTACCAAAATTGAGTCAAGAAGATACAAAAATCCTAAATAACCCAATATCAACAAATGCAATTGAAGAAAACCCCAGGCCATGATGGATTCACTACTAAAATCTATAAGAAATTTGGAGGAGACTTAACACCACTGGTCCTCAAACTCTTCAATGAAATTGAACAGGAAGCAATACTCCCAAATTCATTACCCTGATACTAAAACCAGAGAGGTACCCAAGTAAGAAAGAGAATTACAGGCCAATCTCCTTAATGAATATTCATGCAAAAAATGCTCAATAAGACACTGGCAAACAGAATGCAACAAATTGTCAAGAAGATTGTACACCATGATCAAGTGGGAGTAATCCCAGGGATGCAGGAATGGTTCAACATATATAAATCCATAAATGTAATACACCATATTAACAGAGCCAAGGACAAAAATCATATGATCATCTCAACAGATGCAGAAAAAGCTTTTGACAAAGTTCAGCACCAATTCATAATAAAAGCCCTACAATAAACTGGAATAGATAGTCTTTATCTCAATCTGATAAAAGCCATCTACAGGGCTGGGGATTTAGCTCAGTGGCTTAAGCACTTGCCTGGTAAGCACAAGGTTGTGAGTTCAATCATCAGTACCAAAAAAAAAAAAAAGCTATCTACAACAAACCAATAACCAACATCATACTAAATGGACAAAAATTGAAAGCTTCCACTCTAAAACCAGAAACAAAACAAGAATGTCCAGTGTCTCCATTCTTATTCAACATAGGCCTGGAAATTTTAGCTGGAACAATTAGACAAGAGAAAGAAATAAAAGGAATAAAGATAGGAAAGGAAGAAGTTAAGCCCATTATTTGCGGATGACATGATACTTTACTTAAAACTCCACCAAAAGACTTCTAGATTTAATTTGTATTATACATAGCTGGTTACAAAGTCAACACTCAAAATCAATAGTCTTCCTGTACACAAATAACAAACTCACTGAGAGAGAAATCAAGAAAACAATACCTTTTACAATAGTATTAAAAAAAACCCCTAGGAATCAATCTAACAAAGGATGTAAAAGACCTCTTCATTGAAAACTATAGTACTCTGAAAAAGGATATTAGAAAATGGAGAGATATCCCATGCTCTTGGGTAGGAAGAACCAATATAGTGAAAGTGACTATACTTCCAAAACTGTTATACAGATTCAATAGAATCCAAATCAGAATCCAATTGCATATCACACAGAATTAGAGAAAATAATCCTAAAATTCATCTGGAACCAGAAGAGACCTAGAATAGCAAAGGCAATCCTAGGCAACAAAGACAAGACAGGGGGCATCAGAATTCCTTACTTGAAATTATATTTTAAAACTAGTATGATAAAAAACAAACAAAAAAAAAACCAAAAAAACTGTGGTACTTGAAAAAGAAAAAACAGACCCAAGGATCCATGGAACAGATAAGAAGATGCATAAACAACTGCAGACACACTAAGCCACCTTATCTTTGACAAAGGTGCCAAACATATTCTCTGGAAGAAAGTCTCTTTAATAAACGGTGCTGGAAAAACTGGCTCAACACATGCAGAAGATTAAAACTGGACCCATATCTTTCACCATGTACCAAGCTAAAATCAGAATGGATAAAAATTTTTAATATTAAAACAGAAACATTAAATATGTTGGGAGATAGAGTAGGTAAAACTCTTAAAGACATTGGTGTAGGCAAAGACTCTATGAACAAACCCAGATTGCACAGGAAGTGTTGTAGTCAAGAGTTATACACAGAACAATTAGAATCAGAACACGGAGTTTATATTATTTTTATGATGGTCACCCATATGTTAACACAAGAAAATGCAGGTATTTTACAATACCAAAGACATAGAATATTTAGCCAAGGGCTTAAATCCCACAGCAATGTCCCAGATGAGTCCAGATAAAGACCCAGAGCTCATGACAATGCCTCCCATGAGTCCAACTGGAGGTCTAGAGCCCACAAGAAGGACCCACGCCAGTGTCTTTTACGGATCCGGATCCATGCTGGGAAGGCTCAAAGGTCGGTGGTGGAAGCTAGAAAGTCTATGCCAGCAGGGTGAGGGAGCTGTACTGGTAGGTTGAGGGTTCTATGCTGGAGCTGAGAAATCACACTCACAACAAACACCAGGGCTGTCCTGAAAAGCACCACAGCCATCATCAGCGACACAGAGGCCCCGCCCGAGCTCCTCTGATGACAAGCACAGTTGAGCACATGCCAGGAAGCCAGTGTGAGGAGTTCATGCTAGAGACCAAGCGGCACACGTCTTCCCCTCCAGAGCCAGGAAGCAATGCTTGATGTGAGGACCAGAGCTTCTCCAGGAGAACCTAACGGTTCAAATAGCAACATGTAGGAGAACCCACAACACCTCAATGTCTCAACGCCATAACGCCTTAACTTTCTCTCCTTCTCCAAGTTTCCATTTATGCTGGCAACCTTCCTCAGGTGAAACATCTACGCTCAGCAGCGTGGTGATGTAATCCAGCTGGCGTTAAGTTGACCACCAGTTTTTATTCCATAACAGGAAGTTTCACAAAGAATCAACAACTGGGATCTCACCCTACTGAAAAGCTTTTGTGTGGCAAGAGAAACCACCACCAGAGTGAAGAGACAACCTGCAATGTGGGAGAAAATGTTTGCCAGCTGTACCTCAGACAAAGGATTACTATTAAGAACATATAAAGAACTCAAAAAAATCAGTTCTCTCAGATTTAAAGACCCAATCCAAAAATGGGTATCTGAGATGAATACACACTTCTCAGATGAAGAAATATGAACAGCAAATAAACATATGAAAAAATGTTCAACATCACTGGTCATACGTGAGATGCAAATTAAAACAACACTGAGATTCCATCTCACTGCAGAAAAATGGCCATCATCAAGAAATCAAGCAATAACAAATCTAGAGACTCTGTGGGGAAAAGGAACCCTTTTCCATGGTTGGTGGGAATGCAGACTGGTGCAACTACTGTGGAAATAAGTGTGAAGTTTCTTCAAAAAACTAGTACTTAAGGTCCCATTCAACCCAGCTATTTCCCTTCTGGGTATCTTCCTAAAATTTTACTAGCCAGGTGTTGGAAACAATCTAAAAGTCCATTGACTGAGTAATGGATAAATAAGTGATATATTTAATACAATGAAGTACTACTCAGCCATGAAGAAGGATAAACTGGACACTTTTATAGGTAAATGGATGCAACTTTAGAATATACTCATTAGTAAAATAAATAAGACACACATGTGTAAACATATTGTTTCATTAGTGTGAGTTGAAAGAAAAGCATATATATGTGTATAAGAAAAATAGTTAAGATAGTTAAAAAATACTAGACAAACAAATGATCCCAACCAGACAGAAAAAGAAAAGCTAATAAAACACACAAAATATAAACATTGTAAAATTCCTCTGGTGTACACAGTTCTGTGATATGTTCAAATCAGATCTCAGAAATGTTCTGTGTTCTCCAACCAGGTTTGCAGTGGGGTTTGTACTGGCTACAGGGCTGATCTTGGCTTCAGGACGTGGGGCTGGGAACTGTCGTTCTGCTCCTGGAGTTCTCTCTGAGCCCTTTGGTTAAAAAACAAATGCGGCCCTACCTACTCACTTCTATTTTAAGTGTCTTTGTGCTGTCGTACAAAGTTGGTTCACCTAAATTACCAAATGCTGGGGCTAGTGCCTTTGCTGGGGCTTTGGGGGGTCACTAGGAGGCCCCACCTGGGCTGTGTGCCCTCACTGCTGGACCCCTGATGGGTCACTGGGGACGCCTATTTCTTCCTATTGCTTTTCTTAGTTTCTGCTGTCTGCATCTGCATTCTCACTGTCATTGTGTCTAAAGGACTCCCAATTCCATGGAGATGATTTTAAATCCTATGAAAGGGGCTGGGGATTTGGCTCAGCAGCCTAAGTGCTTCTCTGTCAAGCATAGGTCATGAGTTCGATCCCTGGCACAAAAAAAAAAAATCCTAAAAATGATTATAGCTACATCACCACTGTCATTTTTATTAGGGTGATAAGTTTCATTTAGGTTATCATTTCTGGTACAAATAAGATTGTTATTTGTGACGGCATGTGCATATCATATCTTGTATTTTACTGTTCATCTGTTTGTAATGGCTCTCAGCATGCAGACAGTTACAAATTTGACCAAAGAATGCAATTCGTCCCCTTTCACATAGGACTTGGATGGAACTTCAGAGGCTCCAGCAATTCTCCTTTGTGCTGCTTTTCAGACTCACAAAGTATAACATCAATCTTGAGATCACTCTGCCAAAGCCACTGACGTTAATTTAACAGGCTATTTGGTTAAAATTGAAGGTCATAATCTAGCTTTCATTAGCACATGATCCCCTAGCAGAATGATCAAACAGGATCATTACTCATAAATCAAGTTGAAAATGTCCTCGAAAATATTTTCTTTATAACAATCAACAAATGTCCTAATACCTCAAATTTTCAGCTTTAAGGAACATATTTTTATTAAAGTATCTTTCACAAGATGTAAATAGAAAAAAAACAAAAGTAAAACAAAACAAAGCAAAACACCCCAATCCCCATATAATTGGATGATTTACCCTGAAGAAAGGTGGTTTGAGGTGATTTGCTGCCCCCTGGTGGTGAATTACATCACCAGCACAGGCAGGCCGAGAGGCTTGCTTTAAAGAAGCCTTGGAAATTCTTCTAGACCCCAGGCTTTACTGCAAAAGCAGTCCCTGACATCAAAAGTCTGGTCCAGAGGGCCCACTGATTTAAAGCATCCTCAGTGAGTGTACTAGGGAATATACTTTTTTTTTATTTGAAAGAGAATAAAACAAAAGGGGACAGTACAGAGCAGATCAGAACAGAACAACATAGGCAACACAGTACTTTACATTAAGACAACTGGACATCAACAGTAGCTAACACTATATCACTTACTCTGCTATAGTTGAGCATAGTTTCAAATACAATAATATCAAACATAACACAATAGTATAAAGCCATGCATAGAGTGAAAGAATTACAGGGCTTTCTGAACCGAATAACAGAAAATGATCAATGGGTACTATAATATCTCATTTTTGATAAAAAAATTTTTGTTTAAACTATCACACATATTCAAATTC
>PVJX010029057.1:0-23256 GCA_004027295.1 Dolichotis patagonum | reverse complement strand
GGGCAGGGTCAAAACAGTTGGGTGCAGAGAGTTGGGACCCAGGTTGCTGCTGCGTCCTTGATCACCCTTGGTCACCAAGTGCCGTTCACTGGGAATGAGAAACCTGGGAGAGGGTCCGCTGGGGCAGGGGAAGGGCATCATGGGAATATTTAGTGAGAGCAGAATCAGGACCAGCGGCACCATTTGCAGAACAAATTACTCAAAGTGCAGACTCAAATCCAGTGCAAACAGAAAATGTAGACCCTCTTGGTCATACAGGATTACAAATTTCAGGATGGTGACAAAAGGGCATGAAGGCAAATGAGGCTGCGTGGGCCCCATGTCCCTGGAGTTGGCCCTGAAAAAGGTATTTATTTTCCCAGCACCACTTGCAACTCAAAAACCATGTGACGGTATTTAACAGATGCTGCTTACAACCCGGGCTTCCGGCAGCGCTGCCGAAGGACAGTGGGGAGCAGAGAGCAGGAGAGACCTCCACACTGAGCCTCCGCAGGCAGGCCTTGAGAGGTCAGTCAAGAAGAGTCAAGGGAAAAATGGAGAAGGAGCCGGAAGAATAGGAAGTCAGAAGAGTGAGGGAATCCAAGAGGGAAAAGTGTATCTCAAGACTAGAGAATTAGCTGACTGGTGGAGCACATCTGTAATACCAGCACTCGGGGAGGCTGAGGCAGGAGGATTGCTATGAGTTCAAGGCTAGTCTGGGCTACACAGTGAGTTCATGGCCGGTTGGAATTCTATAGGAAGACCTTGTTTTAACAAACAAACACCAGAGAACTGTTTGACAACACTAAGTATCTCCATTGGGAGGTTGAGGGGTGCACCACTGTGAAGGGTGGGTACAGGCCAGCTTCGTTTGCTGCTGTAGTTAGTTCTTCTCTTTGATTCTTACATGTCTTACATGTCTCTTTGATTCTCTTTGATTCTTACATGTGTATTACATTCCGTGTATTATTGTTAAATGCTTTTTGCAATGCTGGTGTCCAACTATATTATTATTGTTATCATGCACATGACTTAAAACTACTATTTTTAGAGTTTACTACTATTCATTGCAATGCACTGCGCTGGGCACTTTATATTCATTGTCATCATTGTTATTGTTGTCTTTCAAATAGGAGGAATTATGGGGCAGAGGATGAACAGGCAGAGCTCAGAGGACCTGAGAGCAGTGGACCTACTCTGTATGACCATGGTGGACACACGGCATTGTACATTTGACCAAGCCAACGCCACGAATGAACTCTAAGGTAAACTACGAGCTTCAGGAGACGAAGGTGTGTTGATGCAGGTTCGTCAGTGCCTCTCCCTCGGGGAGCGCTGACCACAGAGAAGGCTGGGGGCGTGGGGCAGGGAGTGGGCTGGAAATTTCTGGACCTTCTCATTAAGTTGGCTGTGAGCCTAAAGCTACCCTAAAAAGTAAAGGAAGTAGAGATAAGGAGCTAATGTTTGCCGAAGGCCTGCCTGTAGCTGGTGATTTGCATGCGTTACTTTATTTTACAAAACTGAGAAACTGAGGTTTCAGAGAGGTTAAGAAACTGTCCCATGATTACACACTTAACACCTGGGGTGGGGACAGGCTGCAGTCTCAGTTCTGTTTCAAAGCCCTATCTTATCTAAGAGCTCCAATAAATATATAGCGACTGTTTCAATTTTTAAAAACGTGTTACGTAAGAGACACAGTGCCCTTGATCTCCTTCAAAATACAGCTCTCCCACGGTTCTGAACACGCTTATCCCATCATTCTTGACACTTTCTAAAGTGCTGCAAGATTCTCATGAGTGTCTTTAGAAGGTGATAGAAAGAAAAGCACAGTGAATGCTGCTGCCTAGGGCTCAGCAGAACGGCAGCCTCCGAAAAAATACTGGAGCGCATCTTCACCCACGCTGTTCAGCACCTTTCACTGTGCACGACCCCTGGCTCTCCTCCAGCGTGAAAATGAGCATGAAAGCGAAACGTTTTGAATCAATTCAGGGTGTCAAGGCCACTGTGACAGTGTGACTGAAGACACTGACGAAAGAGGACTTCCAGAACTGCTTCGGAAAATGGCAGGGACGATGGGGCAGTGCACTTAAAATGAAGGGAATACTGTATTTGGAGGAGGATTAATAGCAACCTGTCTCTTACCATAAGAAAATTTTAAACATTTAAACAGTCATTATGTTTTTCCATCACAACTGTGCTATTCTATGGAATGGTGTATCTCAGATGTTCCGGTGACAAACATGATCTGAGACGCAGGTTTTAAAAACAGCTTTTCAGGACCCTCCTCTGACTCTGAAGATGGACTCAGTCACTGTATTTTAATTTTCCACCAAAAGTCCTTATCAGTCAAACTTGGAAAACACTGCCATCATACTTAATGATAAGATTGAGGTGTGTGGTTTTATTGTTGACCATTACTTGTTCTCTTTCCTGTAAGAGGATTACTCAGCCCCACCCAGGCCCTGCCTCCTGGACAGGGGTACAGTTCCTTGCACCATGGCGGGATGGCAGTAGGGGCTGGAAAGTGAGTGGCCTGACCTCCACGTGCCTGGCATAAGATTTGGGCACAGCTGCATGTTTCAGCGTGTTCTTTGCACTTCTGCTCTCGGCTGTGAGAATAACAGGCCACGAAGAGGGAGCTGGGATGTCATCCTGGGTTTGAGAACAAGACACAAGGGGCAAAGCTAACCTGTAGTCCTTGTGAGAAGAGTTTTGTTGCTATGAGGCACTGAGATGGGAGGGGGTTGTTTGTCACACAGCACAGCTGACTAATGCAATACTTAGGCTATTATATAGCAATTGTGACATCTCTTCAGTACCTTTGATGTGTGAAGCTTTGTCTCTCTATATGTGATATATGCATTCCAATCTTAGCAAAAATAACTTGCAAGCTAGGGATTATAATCAGATTATAATCACCATTTTGGAAATAAGGAAAGTAAAACTCAAAGAGATGGGGTGGTTTGCCGAAAGTCACCCTGTCAGAAGTGGCAGGGCCACTGCTGATCCCAAAGTTCTTTACCCCATGGCTGCACCCTTTGTCCCCGCCCTTCCTGCTGTTTGTCCCTTCTCCCCTCCATTTCCTGCTAGCACTGGTCTCAAGTGCAACCTGTTGGCAGAAATAGACATATGCAATATTTAATTCACTTTAATTAAAATATATTTTAGTGGATTTTTTTTCCTGGGACATAACTCATTTTGATGGGAACCCATTGGATTTTAATGGGAAACCTATTAGAGGAACATATTGTGATCTTTAATGAAGCAAGGCTGCGTGGCGAACCACCTACAGGTAATTAGAAGCCCTCCAGGCCCTTGGGGAATAAGGTGAAATGAACTTCGGTTTGTTTAAGACAATTAGTGCAGACAATGATCTGGGAACGAATTAAATGGTCCTTGATTAGGAGCAGCTGTGCAGGTGGCGTCCTCAGGAAAATAGGACACACACTCAGGCCTTTTAAGAAAGAGTGATTATTAGTGCTTATCTGTTTATATTGGCAGCAGCGGCACTTCTGCCAGGCGGGTGGTTTGATCAGGTGGCTCCTCCCGCCCCACCCCTCCCCGCCAGCTTCCTCCTTCACGGATACCTGCTTCTGCCTGGGCCTCCAGGCGTCCCAAGGGGCCTCCTGGGCGCTGGGGGCAGCTGGGAGCCTCTATGGCGGCTGCTCCTGTACAGATGGGCGCTTCTGCACCGGTGCGGCCTGGAGCCTCTGGAGCCTCAGGGCTGAGGTTTCTGTGCTCAGCAGGACAGGTGCCTCTCTGCTCACACACACTCCTGCTTTCACACTGCTGCTGCAGGGCCTCTGACCCTAAAAGGAGGCACTGCTCTGGTCTGTGATGGAATCATCAGCAGGACACGGACCACGCCAACCGTGTGTGTATCACAGAGACGAACTGGTTTCTCCTTTGTCCTGAGCCTTCCCTGGGAGAGCAGGAGGGCTGCCCGGAAGCAGGGGCATCTGAGGTGTAGCAGGAGGCACCGCTGAGGTGACAGGATTAGAGCTCACAGGCAGGATGCAGAAGGAAGGCAGGTGCAGAGGTCGAGCTGGCATATTCACAGGGCGGGACTGGGTGTGAGTATCGTGGGAGAGTTGCAGTCCACACTGGCCGGGAAGGGTAGAGGTGGGCGCGCCTATGCTCACATCACGAGGGCCCCTGGGTTTGCTAGGACAGGCGCTCCAGTGGGTGGGTGTGTCTACTCCAGCAGGGAGGCCCAGCTCCACAGCGGCACTGAGTGTGATAAAAGGAGGGTGCTCTCCTCTCCAGGAGAGGGCTGAGCGCTGCTCCCTGACTTTCCCGCCTCCTTCCCAGTAACACCAAATTGACTCCACTGATTTCCCCCTATGCCTGACCATCCCCTGGGCTCAGCCCAGGGCTACCCCATCTGCAGATAGACAGGACAATCACACTACAGGGGGCAGAGGGCAGGAAAGACAGTGACAAGGGGAAGCAGGACCTCGGGTGACCTATCTGCCCTGGAGTGTTCTGACAAGGGTAGGGCCCCATGCTGGGGAGAACCCACAGCCCAGAGGGGAGTCCAAGCCAGTGTCCTGGTACTCAGAGCCACAGAGGCCAGGAAGGGTGGCACCCTGGACCCCCAGCACCACCCAGCAGCCCCATCCCTAATCCCTCACACCCTAGCTCCTGGCAGGGGCTGCCGAGAGATTCCCTGTGCAACCCTGACACAGGGCTGTAGCTAAAACATTGGTCTGGCAGTTTTCCCTCTTTAAGTCGAAGTGTGATGTTGGCAGGCAGTGAGCTGTGGTGGCAGGCTGCCAGGGGGAGCATGTGTTGGAAATCCTTGCTCCACGTTGCAGCAATCCGGGGCTCCCCCACCCACAAACTGCTCCAGAGCCAGCCAGCCATGGGGGCCAGAGCCTGGCACTGGAGGGGAACCGCCACTGAGATTAGGGGGCCAGGAGGCTGGGAGCACGGGACAGAGGCGTGAATAGGGATGCGCAGAACCAGGATGGGGGCATAGGGACAGAACCACAGCCAGGGACAGAGATGCACAGAGAGACACAAACACAGCCAGAGAGGGTCCGAGGGACTCTGAGAACCTCAGTCAAATAGGTCCGAGGAAAAGAGAAAGATGACAGAGTTCATGAAGATAAGCACAGCCAACCACGGCAGCATACACTCGCAGTCCCGGTAGTGAAGGAGACTGAGGCAAGGATGTCTCTTGAGCCAGGAGTTCAAGACTCCATCTCGAAAAGAATGTTTTTGTACAATTTTAAGAGAAGATAAATACAAAGGATTGGATGGGAAGATTGGGGACACAGTCCTGTCTCTTAATCCCTCATCATAACAGAAAAGCATATACATACTCATACATGTATGCCATCCATAACAGTTGTAGAAAACAAGAAAGTCCTTAGTAGACAGCAAACTGAGAAATTTCTTCCATCTTCCCATTGGGAGGATGGAAAGTAGAAAGGCTGGGCTTAGCTAAGAAGTTCACAGCCCAAAGCACAGGAGGAGAAATTTCCTGATCATAGTGCAGCTGTGGGAGGACAGAGGGACCTCCAGCCAGCAGGGGCTGGGCCGTCATGCACAGAAGCATCTGTACCAACACTGTCAGGCTGCTGGCCAGCCCTGCCCACATCCCACCGTGCAGGGCTCAAGCTCTCGGCGGGGAGTCTGTCCGAAGGCCAGGGTGCCTGGGAACATCTGGGACTGGAGTCCAGGACTCCCTGGGGTATCCAGGACACACTAGGAAATCGGAAGACCTCCGTCCTGCCGGCAGCGCTGAGGCCCCTTCCCAGTGATCATCAGGACCAGCCCTGGGTCCGGAGCAGCGTTCTGAGACCAGAGACAACGGAGAACAAAAACCAGGAATGCCCCAGTATCAGCAAAATGACACTGTGAAAGAGGCATCAGGCTTAACAAACAGACGTGAGACCCATGGGGATCATCCTAAGAAGACAGACACAAACGAACACATTTAAAGCCGGGTAATTATTATCCCCGGGGACCCCGGCGGAGTTATCGCATCCATAGTTGAGAATGAGCCGTCACTAAAATGAATCACTAAGAGATCTTTGAAACTGAAATTAAGTGTTCAGATTTGAAACAAGTAGGTGGGCTGGAAGCGGCATGAATGCAGCCGAAGAGGAAGTGGGAAGAAACTTAGATATGCAAGTGGCTCTTCCAGGTGTGTGCTTGGGGGACCCTCATGCATGTGTAAAGAGGTATGTATGAGACAGGCTGGATGTGGCTGTGCACGCCTATAGTCCTAGACTCAGGAGGCTGAGGCAGGAGAATCATTGCCTGTTTGAGGCCACCTTGGGCTACAAACTGAGTTGGAGACCAGCCTGACCTGTATGGTGAAACCATGTCGAAAATAAATAAATAGGCAAATAAATAAATAGTATGAGAATTCACTGCAGAACTCTTAGTAATAGCAAAATATTGGAAACCACCTATAGTCCAATGGACAATAGATAAACGAATCATGTCTTGGCCCTAGTATAGAGTCCCATTCAACAGGTAAAATGAATTACCTAGAGTTGCAAGAAACTGTAGAGATAAACTTTAAACATGTAATGCTTGAAAATGATTGTAGGACCACAGATTTGTACAATAGCTATTATATAAAGTTAAAAACATAAGAACAACATTATATATCTTTTCAATGCATTCTGTGTATCAGATTATACTTCAATAAAATTTACATTACAATACATACGAAGGACAGATCACAATTTTGAGCTCAGCCTGGGTAACTTAGTGACTAATGAGAGCTTGTTGCGAAATAAAAAATAAAAAAGGTCCAGAATATAGCTTAGTGCAAAGGCCTTGATTCAAACCCAGTCCTGAAAGACAAAGACAAAAATTCTAGTTGAATCTGACTCTTACTGCATAAAACAGGGACATCAGCCTTGGCAATGGTAGCGACCAGAGCAATGCAGGGACTGGGGAGGAGCGAGCAGGGGGAGGGAAAGTGTCACTTAAATGAAAGTAGAAGACACAGTTACTGAGGGACTCTGCGGACACAGAAAATGCACAGAAGGTAAGTAAGTGTTGGTGGGAAGGAGATTTCTGTTTCTGGAGAGGAATGTCACCAGCCAAGTCTCTCATTATGTTAACTAGGTAAAAACGAGATAATTAGAAGATTGCGTTTTTTGAAGCCATCCCAGATAAACTGCTGAATCTCAGCACAGGACCAAACAATCTTGATTATTCAAGATCAGGTTAGAAAACCCTTATAGTAGTCACTATTCCCACTGCTGGGACAAGACACCTGACACCCCCAGTTTAACCGGGGAGAGGTTTATTTTGGCTCAGGGTTTAGCACCGTGGTCAGTTGGCTCCAGTTCAGAAACATCATGGCTGAAAGGTGTGGTGGAAGGAAGCTGCTAAGTTCGTGGCAGGGTGCTGGGTTTTCCTTGCTAGGAGCATGTCTCGGAACAGGCTCTCCTGAGGAGAAAGGCCAGCAGCGATTGGGAGGTCTCTGAGTGCCAGTGTGAGGTGGAAATGAAAGGGGTTCCCGGTGCGGGGCCGGTGTTCCCCACAGGACGTTAGATTGTCTCGGCTGAGTGGCTGCATCTCTAGTCCGAGGCATGCGAGAGGTTGAGGCAGGATTCATTGAGTCTGGGAGATTGAGACCAACCTGGGTAACATAGCAAGACCCAAGCAAAGAGGATGAAGAAGAGGAGAAAAAAGAGAACGAGTATGAGGAGGAAGAAGCTGAGAGTACTGCTAGCTGCTTTTAGCCAGACTTATAGTGAGACTCAAAGGCAAAAAGCAAAGCAGAGAAAGTCCCTTTTAAACTTAAACTTCGGCCCATCCACAGATGACCGGATAAAGGAAATATGGTATTTTATACAGGGGAATACTATGCTGCCATAAAGAGCAATAAACTTAAAGCATTTGTAGGTAAGAGGATGCACCTTGAGACCATAGTCTTAAGTGAAATGCATGAGATACATAGGTTTAAATATCACATTGTTTCTGTTGTGTGAGAAACATGAAGTATGCTATAATTAAGGAGCAAGGTGGAGCTCAGATGTTAGAAAGTAGGAAGAGCTTGTTCAAATGGGAAAGGGAAATGTAAATGGGGAGGAGGAGAGAAGGAAGGGGAAAGGGACTTAAAGAAAAAGTGGGAGGGAAAAGTGGAAATAGATCTTTTGCAAATGAGGAGTGGACAAGAAAATAATTAAATGTGTTATGTATGTATACGAATCCCACAGGATGAATGTGATCATTGTGTGCTATACACATGTACTAATTAAAAAAAACCCTTAAAATTTGCCCCCCAAAGGAACCTGTTATAAAGTTGGGGCCTAAGGAGGTGTTATTGTTGAAGAGATTAGTACCACTGAAAAGAAACAAGATGCTTTGAACTGGGATGCGGAGCAGGATGCCTTGAGGGCATCTTGGGAATCAGCAAGATGCCAACTGTTGCAGGACGGAGAATGCCAGAGTACAAACTCCTCCTTTGGGAAGGGAGCCCCTGGGCCCTGCTGGAGAAGAGCCACCTGTGCAGTTGTAGGCTGTGATTCAGTTCTCCTGCTCAGCTGCCCAGGCACCAGGGTCAGAGCCACGGTCCCAGAGTCCTGGCTGCTGCCCGAGCTGGCAGTAGATCTTAATATCCTCATGACAGTTGCGTAGCACCCTGGAGACATACGATCAAGGAAGCTTCCATCTAGATCTCACAGGATGGCCCAGGAGGCCAGGAAAAGTGTGACGTGGAGTCCTGGCCTGGAAGGGGATGCCTGAAGCTGTGTGAGTGAAGCCAAAACTGCGGTGGAGACCCCAGGAAGATGGAAATGCCAGGAACCTGGAATGTCTGCCAAAGAAAGCCACAGGCAGTGAGAGAGAGGCAATGTGGGATACAGCTAGCAAGCTATGGTTGGGGCCGCCCAAGCTCTCTAGAAGCCCCATCTTACCGCCTGATGTTGGATGTGGAGCTACAGAATGTGATGTTTGTTGTGTTGGGTTTCTGTCTTGCTTTGATCCTGTTCTTTTCTAGCCTCCTATTCCTCTCTTTTGGAATGGAAATGTTTCTGCCATTGTACCTGGGGAGCATGGAATGTGCTTTTTGAATTTTATAGGGTTTCACAGATAATGGTATATATATATATATATTTTGTTTGTTTGTTTGTTTGTTTTTCTTTTTTGGTACAGGAGATCGAACTCATGACCTTGCACTTGGCAGGCAGGCAGGCACTTATTCTGCTGAGCTAAATCCCCCAGCCCAGATAATGGTTTTTAGAGCAATGCTGGGATTGTTGAAACTTTGGGAGAAGGAATTAGTGTGCTTTAGTTGCATGCAGAAAAGTCATGTCATGAAAGCTGAGTGATGGGCTGATTATTGCATTTACTTGGCGATTACATATGGCTTAAGTAGACATGATTCGGTGTTAAACTGACAAGGGGTAGATTTTTGTTGGCTAATCTTGATTGTCAGTTTGATCGGGTTAAGAAACTCATTGGGAGGTGATTGGATTGTAATAGCTGGATAGGTTATTAGGAGGTGGAGCCTCGCGGAGGGATTGGGCACGATCTTGGGAGCCTTGTCTGCCTCCTGGCCCTTTTTGTTTTCCTTTATTCTCCCCTCCCCCGTGCTGTGCTCCCAGCCACCATGAACTTAGCAGTTTTCTTCCACCACAACCTTCGACCATGGTGTTTCTGAACTGGAGCCAGCTGACCATGGACTGAACTTCTGAAACCCTGAGCCAAAATAAACCTCTCCCCCTTTAAACTGGGGGTGTCAGGGGTCTTGTCCCAGCAATAGTGAGAAGATCAGCGGTTGCCAGGGTTTGGAGGAGTGAGGGTTGAGTGGTGGAGCGCAGAGGATTTTTAGGGCAGTGAAGGTATTGTGGATGGTGCTGTGATGGCAGGTATTTGTCACAAACGCCTGTCGAACCCCGTGGAACATACAACACTACACATCACCCTACAGCGACCTACAGACTCTGGGTGATCATAGTGGGGTGACACGGACTCAACAAACGTAAGAATGCGTCACCTGGATGCAGGATGTTTATGTGAGACAGGGTACACGCGTGTGGGGGTGGAGGTACGGAAGAAATCCCCGTACCTTCCTCTGTTTTTCTGTGACCCTCAAACTAAAAGATAAAGCTGAAAATAACAACTTTGGAAAAAGTTCTAGTCGTTCCTTATACAATTTAACATCCATCTGCCTTACGACCTTGCAGTTTCACTCCTAAGTATTTATTCAAGAGAAATAAAGATGAAAATTCCCCAAAATAAATAAACAGCAGTTCTCCTAGAAAATATAGTCCTAAACTTAAAAAAAAAAAAAAAAATATATATATATATATATATATATATATATATATTCCTATTGGTGCAAAACTTAAACTTAGCCAAATGTCCATCAATGAGAGAATAAATGACAAATATATTCATAAAATAAAGTATCACTTAGCAATAATAGGAAGAGACTACAGAGAAAACAGCATGAATACATTTTATTTTAAAAAATCATTATTTTAAGTGCAAAAGGCAGTTAACACAAGCCAGGTGCAGTGGTGCACACCTGTAATCTCAGCTGCTTGGAATGTTTGGTAGCAGGAATCAAACTGAGGACCTGGCGCTTGCCAAGCAGGCATTTATGCCACTGAGCTAAATCTCCAGCCCCTCTCAGCTACTTGGAAGCCTGAAGCAGAGGATCTCAAGTTCAAACTTGGCCCCGGCAATTTAGAACTTGTTTCAGTAATAATAATGATGATGACAATGATGATGACAATGACAATGACGATGACGATGACGATGATGATGGCTGGGAATGTAGCTTAGCGGTGGATGCTTGCCAAGATGGTGTGAAGTCTTGGGTTTCATCGCCAGTACCACAAATAAGCAAAACCATTGTGCAGAACAGTAAGTCCTGTAACTCTGTCCAGATAAAATTCTAGAAGAAGACTAATCCGTGGTGGAAAGAGTTGCATCCATAGATTTGGTTGTTACAAAAAGGGAACTGGAAATAGGATTCACTGGGAATAAGAGGAATTTCTAGGTGGTGGTAATGTTCTATATCTTGTTTTATATTAGTTTCCTAAGTACATGCATTGACCAAAATTTATAGAATGATGTACTTAAGATTCTACATTTCTCTGTATGTTATTTTTTTTTTTAATGGAGAAACTGCACAAGTATTGAATGCAAGCTAAGATTATGCAGGCTGAAGTGCTGGAGGGTAAAGTACGCTGATGCCCCAATCTTACTTTGAAGAAGATAAAATAGAAGACACATTGAGAGTTGGTATTAATATTGAAAAAGACCACCTGTCACTCTGGAGACAAGAAGAACAGAAAATCCAAGAGGGAAATAATGAAAAACTGCTACAGGCAAATAAGTAAGTAAGGAGGTCAGATAGACACCAACATACAAGAAGTAATAGTCTTCATCAGTACTAATCAATTATAAAATTCCATAAGGAAAATCTAATCAATTATAAAATTCCATAAGGAAAATCTTACTCACAATGGTGTAAAAAAAAGTTAGCTAGGTGGAGTTTAGCACACCTGTTATGCCAATATACTTGGGAGGCTGAGGCAGGAGGATCACTGTGAGTTCAAGGTCCACCAGGACGACATGTTAGACTCTGTCTCAAAAAACAAAATGAAACAAAAACAAAAACAAACAAACAAACAAAAAAGTCACCTTGGGACTTACTGTGTGATTAGGCCGTAATCTTCAGTGATGAAACAATATAACTTTCCGTGATGTTCTTGGTCACACATTCATGGAGTTTCTGAAGGGAGTGTAGGTTACTGCCAGGCACAGCAGGACCTCTCTGCAGACAAGTGAACTGCAGAAAGTCATTGCTACTGCACGGAGAAGCCCCCTGAAGAGTGGCCAGCACGGACACAGAGGTGGTGAGTGAAATCCAGAGAACATTTTGAAGGTGCTCTGACCCAGACAGGGTAAACCCTAGAGCATGCTCTTTCTATTGCCTCAGTAGGACTGATCCAAGGTTTGCTGCTCCTTGGGGGGAGGTCCATCTCCTCTCCCCGCACTCCCAACATTACTCAACGTACTGAGACACTGGAGTATATTGAAGTAGACTTCAGGTTCTTGCATCATTTCTATTCGATTTTTTAAATTCTTTCATAGGCAGAGCCAATATGGTGAAAATGACCATACTTCCAAAACTGCTTTACAGATTTAATGCTATCGTAATTAAAATACCAAGATCATAATTCACAGACATGGAGAAAACAATGCCAAAGTCATTTGGAATCAGAAGAGATCTAGAATAGTGGAAGCAATTCTGGGCAATGAAGGCAAGGCAGGAGACATCACTATCTCAGATTTCAAATTATACTACAAAGTTACTGTGATAAAAACAGCATGGCACTGGCAGAAAAAAGCACACACACCAAACAACAACACCACACACACACACACACACACACATCCAAGGATAAATGGAACAGAATCCAAGGTGTAGAAACAACTCCAAATATATTCAGCTATCCTATCTTACCCCATGTTTGACCTTCACTGGAAGAAAGATAGACCTATATCTCTCACTATGCACTAAACTAAGATTGAATTGGGTCAAATGCTTAAATATTAAAACAGAAACAATCTGCTGAAAGATAGAACATGTAAAACTCTTGAAGACATAGGGGTAGGTAAAGACTTTATGAACCATGCTAGGTAAGAATACTAAAAAAATCAACAACGGGGATTACTTCATATTAAAAAGGTTTTGCACAGCAAGGCAAACCATCAGCAGAGTGAAAAACAACCCACAGAGTGGGAAAAATTGTTTACCAGCTATTCCTCAGACAAAGGACTAATATCTACAATGTACAAAGAACACAAAAAAATTAGACCCCTCCAAATTTAAAGACCCAATCCAAAAATGAGTGTCTGAAATGAATAGACATTTCTCAAATGAAGAAGTACAAATAGCAAACAAATGTATGACAAAATGTTCAATGTCACTGTTCATTCGAGAAATGCAAATTAAAACAATACTAAGATCTCATCTGATTCCAGAAATAAAGGCTCTTTTTCAAGAAATCAACCAACAACAAATGCTGGAGAGGCTGTGGGGAAAAAAGAATGCTTCTCCACTGTTGATAGGAGTGTAAATTGGTACAATCAATGTGAAAATCAGTATGGAGAGTCCTCAAAAAATTACAACTGGAGGTTCCATTTGACCTAGGTATTCACCTTCCTGGTATCTTCCCCCAAAAGTTAAAAGCATCATATCACAGTGATATATGCATGCCCATGTTTCTAGAAACACAATTTGTAATAGCTAAGCCACAGAAACAGCCCAGATGCCCATCAACGGATGAATGGATTTTAAAAATGTGGTTTTTATACACAATAGAGTACTCCTCTGACAAAAGTTTGAGACGTTTCTAGGGATATGGATGCATCTTGAGACCACACTTTTAAGTAAAATAAATTGGACACACATGTTTAAATACGATATTGTTTCTTTTGTGTGAGAAACTGAAAGGGTAAATAAGGACACGGAAATGGATGACAGACATTGCAAAGCAGAAAGAAACTGTTCCAGTGGGAAGAGGAGCAAGGAATGGGAGAGGGGGGAGAGGAGAAAGGGAAAAATAAAAAAAGAATAGAAGGGGGAGTTTATTTACAAAGCTTTCACAAATAAGAAGGGGAAGAAGGGCTGAAGGGCAGGGAGAGGAGTGGGGGAAAAAGGAAGAATCACTGTATATTATGCGCAGGCGTACATTCCCTATGATGAGTGTGATCCTTGTGTACATCAAAAGTGTACCAATCAAATTAATTATTTAAAAATCCTTTCATGATCCTCTTGAGTGGCTTTTTAAACTAAAGTAACATGGCTCAAATGAACCACTTAGCTCCTGTGAGAGTTGCATACAAGAGCAAGAGATGCCCTACGACATACAACCCAACCTGTGCGACCTTAAACAAGTGTGGAGAGGACCTTGAGAAGTAGGGAGTTATCGCGATAGCCAAGCTGCTCAGGACCCTGACTGGCTGACACTGGTTAAGTCTTTTAAGAAGGAAGCTTCGTGAAGACCCTGGTTGTGGTATGCTGTCCCCTGTGTTGCAGGCCTTGGAGCGATGCAGCGCTTGGTGCCACAGCGCCCAGCGCCCGAGGGAGCTGGAATGAAATACGCACCTCCTGGGACAAGAGCGGCTTGGAGCTTTCAACAGCAAGCAGCATTGGTGTCTGCAGAAATATTATCCTGAAACGCAGCTGCACTTCAGAACCTCCAAGCATCACAGAACAGCTGCTGCGTGTGTAAACCCGGGCGCCGGAAGTGGGGCTTGGCTGGGCCTAAGGCAGGTTCCGCTGAGCCCGCGCTGGCTCGGGTAGCAGGCGGAGGCGTCACCGCAGCGCTGAGAGAGGACAGCGCACCAGGCCCCGCCGAGCCTCACATAGCTCCAGCCTCTGGGGTTGCTTTCTGATCGACCTATTCGGACAATTACCCAAAGCTGCTTCCCGTTCAGTATTTAAAATGTGCTTATGGCTTGTACCAATTAGCCTCTCCTGCAACCATGCGGGGTTCAGTTATCTTGTAAGTCTGTTCCCGCACCAGAATCTGAATGCATTCTAGGAAATTTGGAAAGAGTGGGTGCCAAAGGACCCAATACGATACTCATATCTTTAGTGTCATGTAGAAGCCCTGAGAACTGAGAACGCTGTAACCATACGTGGTTTTTTCCTTCAGCCCTTTTAACGTGGTAGGCTCCGGCCCGCTCACTTTATGCTTCTGTGGTCTCCGTGCATACCAGTCTACCTCGGGTTTGCTTAGCCACTGATCTTTCTTTTTAATTGTTACCAAGCCTTGTGATTATGTAACGTCTTTCTGCATATCTTATTTTGTGCCCTTACGGGAAACCTCCATTGTGAAAGTCTAGATTGTCTTGCAAGGAGGTCTTAGTGTCTCCAGACCAAAAAAGCCTTGCAATTCGTTTTGTGCTTGAACTTGAACAAGGAGGGCCTGAAACAATCTTGGGACATACTAGCCATCAAATGCTGTCTTTGTCTTGTGCAGAACCTGTGGAATATGCTTTTTAGCTTAATAAATGTTTTAAAGGTAGCGATGGTTCGTTACTGTAGCTGACAATTCTTCATCAAAAACCTGAAGTTCTTGTAATTTTCCCCACACATAACAGAAGTTGTTTACCAACTTATTTTTGTTTTGTTTTGTTTTTTTCTCTTCCCAACCTTTTGCATAAAAGATGAAGGAGGAGGAGGAAGAGGAGGAAGAAGAGGAAAAGGAGGAGAAATGGGTTTCTCTAATGAATAGAACAGACCTCTAATATTTTAAACATCTTTTGAGCTATATAACTTAATATTTGGATACTACTGGATAATTTGTTATATTATGTAGTTGATAAAATGGTGATGTGCATTAATGTTAGTTCAGCCATATGTTTATACTGTCTGGGAATGCATGGTTGTAGTTTTGTGGGGTAAATAATTTTTCAGAATTCTCCAGCTTGTAAATACTTGGTGTGAGGGTTTAAGCATCTAAATAAATAATTAGATCAAAAAAGTATAAAATATTCAGAAATAAACTTTAAAAATGTGCATGGTCTATACAAAGAAAAAGTATTTAAGATTCTGATATAAACAAAAGTGTTTTAAAATAAAATAGAATAATATTTTTATAAGCTCATGACAGGAAATCTCACATAAAAAATAACCTATGAGGAAGTGGTGAGTGGTAGCACATGCTTGTAATCTTGGAACTCTGGGAGGCTGAGGCAGGAGGATTGCAAGTTTGAGCCCAGCCTGGGTCAACCTAGCAATTTAATAAAACCCTGTCTCAAAAGCAAACAAACTAAGTAACTAACTGGAAGGACAGACATGGCAAAGTACACATGAAATGCTGGCATTATGAAAAATAAACTAAAAGAGAACTGAAGGTGAAATTTTGTAGCATATATTGCAGATTTTTAAAATGCAATATTCAGCATATATCAAGAACCACAAATCCAGGGAGGGGAAAAAAAAGAACTACAAATCCCCCCCCCAAAAAAACTACAAATCCATTAGAAACAAACCCAAAGAAAAATGGGAAATCCAAGAAGTTAATTTTTTCAAAAAGAAATACAGGTGATAAATAAAATGAGATTTCCTCAACTTGCCAATAATTATGGAAATTAGCAGAAAAAGAATAGGCAATTTTATCTCCATTTTGAAGAGACTATAAAATAATGATACCCAGAGATGGGGAGAATATGAAGAAAACAGTTTCTTTCATGTGTGATTGGCAGGGCAGTGAATTTATAAAGTACTTCTGGATGACAATTGGGTTTCATCTCTCCAAAATTAAAATATTCCTACTCTTGAGCAATTTCTTTTCCAGTAAGCTGTTCTGCAGAATCATACAATGCACCAAGTGTATACAGTTAGATTATTATCAGTGGTGGGATAGTTAAATAAATCATGAAATACTGGATATCAGTTAAAAATATTGAAAGGGACTTATATTTTCTGACATTGGAAAAATGTTCAAAATGTATTAGACTATAAAAAATCAAATTGCAAATCTATGAATATGATAGATTGCATTTATGTTAAAACAAAAACTATATATTGTGACTGAATAGACTTAGCCAGTACCTTTTTTTCCCTCTTCGTTAGTAACTGAAATAAAGCATAACTAGCTAAAAGATCCCAGTTTCCTCTGTAGTTAGGAGTGGCCAAATGTTAAAGTTCCAGCCAATAACATGTGAATAAAAGTTATCAAGGTCATCTTTTTTTTTGTTTTTTTGGTGCCAGGGATCAAACTCATGACCTCACATTTGCCAAGCAGGCACTTATGCCACTGAGCTAAATCCCCAGCCAAGGTAATCTTTCGTGAAGGTTGATTCAGAGAAATAAATAACTGAGGTGCTCTCCTTTTGCTTTTCCATCTTTTCTTCTTGCTCCTGTTTTGAATAAGGACATGATGGCTGGAACTCCAGCATCCACTGAGGACCATGAGGAACTGGAAGCCAACCCTAAAAATTGAGGATCAGAAAGTTTAGAAGAGCCTGGGTCCCTAGGTACTTTAAGGATGCTTTTACATAACCGTAAACTTCTAGTTTGTTTATGCCACTATTGATTTCCAGTCTCTCTTACTAGTGACTGAATACAATTCCCAACTCACATAAACATCACACAAACCTTAAATATCCAGATTACACACACTCAAAAAACAACAGTGGTGCTGGAGGTGTGGCTCAGTGGTAGAGCATGTGCCTAGCGTGGGCAAAGCTCTCAGTTCAACCCCAGCACCCAGCAAATAACTACAAATAAAAAAAGACTATGAAAGAGTTTTGCCCTAGATTAAGTTACACAACATTATGATGGTGGGAGGCTGAATCGGGGATGTTTACCCTGAGGTCACTTCCTCCTTCCCCTAATATAACTTCCTTTTTCCTTTCCCAGTGCGCTCAAAACAGTTCCAATCAGCTCCCCGCACATCATCAATGCCTACGCTAAGCACCACCCCCAGTCAGAGGTTATATGTGTGTCCCATACCCCGCATTCTGGTCAGAGGAAGCCAGACCACCTTTGGTGGTGGACTCCTCTCCATGTCCTCAGAATAAAGCTACTTTTTACTTTTATATTTTTGCTCTTTTATTGCACCGAAAATGCTAACATAATGGTGCCAAAACTGGAATGGCATTGTGAGTGGCTCCTGGGAATCTCCCGGTTTGAGCTCCCCTGCCAATCTAGGGACCATTTCTCAGGATAATTCCTCCTTTTAAGGGAAGCTGTTCAATTTGTTGCCATCAGCCTGGACACAGCATCAGCCTATCTCATTTATCACAGGCGAGCCATTTTCCGTCAGGGGTTTTCTGTTACTGTGGGCCCATGCCGGATTACCCATTGCCATCCCTGGCCTAAGATAGCAGTCCTCAAGTTCCTTGGAAGGTCTGAGGCAGAGCTGTTACTCTGGTGCTCTGGGATCCCTACCCATGCTTTTTGGTGACAACCAATGAGATTGGGTTGCAGCCTTCCTTATTACGCTTCCAAAATAGGTGATGATCTTTTTTGTTAAGTGTGATCTGGGACAACTTTCACGTTCCTAGGGCGGAGCTAAAGCTCTTACATCATGAGGCAAAGTTGTTCTTTTGGCTCACTTTTAATTTGGTCATGGGAAATACTATTCCCTGTCCTCCAAAAAGCACACTTCTGGGGTGCCTGGTTCATAACCTTGGAGCTCTTGGCCTAAAGAAGGCTATAAGAATCAGAGAACTAATTTTTTACTGCCAGGTGGCATGGCCGACCTACGAGCTGAAGGGCAGCCTATGGCCTAAAGAGGGGACGTTTGACCCCTATATTCTTCAAAATTTATGACTTTTGTCACACTGGTGACAAGTTAGCAGAAATCCCGTATGTACAGGCCTTCCTTACCCTAAGGACGTGCTCTGCTGTCATTCAGTCACGTACGGCAGCTCAGATATTTCTAGCTAACTCTACTGTACCAGAAACTCTTCCCTCCCTCCCCACCAGACCCCTTAGGTGATGAATCTCTCCCCTTCCCCTGCATCGCCATTTTCTCTGCCGGCCCACCATACCTGGTCTTGTGCGTTCCAGAATTCCAGCAAGCCACATGGTTCTCAGCAGCCATCTTGCTGCAGCTCTCGTGGAGGACAGTCACCCTTTTGCGGTCCCTCATCGTGGGACCAGCAGCAGCCATCTACAGGCTGGTCCCGAGACCCTAGCTCATATTCATGTTCTTTTCCCCCTCGCCAACCTATCTCAAAGTAACCATAAATTAAGTTCCTTTTCTGCTATGCTTATTTCAAGAGATCTCTATTCATTAATCTACAAAAAGGTTCACACTAGTCTATTTATTATAGTTCATTGGCCAAATATATTTGAGTGCACTCTGAGTTTGTAACATGTTTGTCAGTCTACATATCTGTTGTCTGTTTGTCCAGTCTGTTTATACTGTACAGATGGTCTGTCCATGTTTGTCCGTTTGCCTGCTCTGTAAACAGCTGTTCCTTTTATTTGAGCTTAACAATCTTTTTTCCTCCTCTTTTACATTTTCAGATCATTTAATCAAGGTTTATTTGGGTTACAGATTTAAACAACATGCTTCCATCTAGGTTGCCAGCTGGTTAAAATGAAGCTAGAATTGGGTAAACAAAATCCCTTGGAGTAAGGAGACATTGATGAATAAGAAAGTGGCCACCTGGTAACTTTAACCAGATCTTGTTCATTGATTGGAGGCCCCAGTAATCCCCATAGCCTTATGGGAGACACCCCAACTAAGGTTCATATGGCTAAGACAATTCATTGTTGCTGCTCTGATGGTATATTCATGCCTATATTCATGCCTAAAAAATTGGGATTGTTTATGATGATAAATATTTTCTTTCAGGTCCAGACATCTGCCTTTTTCTTGTGCTCCAGCCAAGAGATTCAAGTCAAATCAACATGGGTCATCAGTAAAATGATAATTTTTAAACAAAAATTTATGTAATGTTCATCAACAAAAGGACCTAAGAGCCAGTGAGTTACAATTTCTATAACCTAGAAGCAGTTTCTAAACTTAACTGTCAGGCCTATGGCTCATGCTTTGATTATACATGCTCTATACTTTGATTATGCATGCTTTGATTAAAGTTTATTCTTGCCTAAAAGGTGCCAAACCCCAAGGCATCATAACAAATATACTAAATTCCTTTTAGATTCCTTTTACTAAGGATCCACCAGACCTTTTCCAGAAAAAGGTTATATGATGCATATTGGGGCCAATTAACTATACTCAACTGATCTTAAATGACACCACAGCTGATCTCTCTCCTAAATAAAAAGGTAAAATTAATAAAACAGGCCATCCTCCAAAAATCAAATGACATTAGACATTCTAACGGCACAGGAGGTATTATAAAACTGTAAAACCTAAATGTGTGTATGACAAATGAATGACATGTCAGTTTCTAAAATCCCCTGGATCTTATCCTTATCCTCCTTATGGGAAGCCATTACTAAAATTATACTCATAAATACCCTGTTGATTCTATTATTTGACTCCTGCATACTTAATTGATTCTTTGTCTTTGTCTCCTTTAGACTTAAAGCTGTATACCTACCCAAGATGAAAATGCATACTATCTATTGAGGGCCCCTAGTTAAAAGCTCTGCAGAGTATCCCTGACTGCCATTCAACAACTTCAACCCCCTTCAGCCTAAAAAAGTCAGATTGGTCTCCATCCATTATCCCTCATGGCAGTTTGGGTTACTTCTTCCGAGAAAAATGCTACAGGCAGCTAAGTCGGTTAAAAATATTAGAGGCAGTCAGACAGGGCTAGGGCCTCCAAGGGGCCAGCACAGAGAACCAGATGTCTTATGACTGTGAAGGAGACACAAGACCCCAAGACAAAAGGCTAAACTTGGCCCTCAAACCCCACATGGAGACCTTTTTAATATGGCTTTTCATGTTTTCAAAAAAGGAGATAAAACTCAAAAGGAAAAATAACAATCTGATCTTTTAGCAGTGACACTCGGAGCTCTAAGACAGGTAAACCAAAACAAGGTGGGGCTGTCGGAGCCCCTCCTGGACCGTGCTTCAAGTGCAACAAAAGGACACTGAGCAAGAGAATGCCCCCTTTTGCAATCTCAAGGGCCATCAGAAGAGCGACTGTCCTGGCCGCCAGAGAGCGGGTAAGCTGTCCTCTAACTCCTTGCCCTCACAGGAGATCTCGTCACCACTGCATTCATCGCTGGTGATCTACTTGGACTTGCTGCTGAAGACTGATGGGGCTCGGGGTCCACAGCCCCCCATTAAGGTGTCCTTCTCAGAGCCCCAAGTCCCACTGGAGGTCTCAGGTAAGACATTCTCTGTACTTGTGGACATAGAGGCCATGTATAGTGTGCTTTCTGAGTTTTCAGGCCGTTGTATTAAGTCCTCAGTCTCTGTAGTGGGTGTTGACGGCCAACCTACATAGCCTCTGCAGACGGGCCCATTCCATGCAGGTTCCAAACTCTCTTCTTTACCCATAGCTTCCTAGTAATTCCAACATGTCCTACACCCATTTAGGTAGGGATCTTCTTCAAAAGCTTTTCTCCTTTGCCTTCTCCCTCCCCACAGCTCTGGTCCTCCAGACACCCTCACAGTGCGCTGCCTCCCTTCCCTTCTTCTCTGGTCGATCCCATAGTCTGGGACAACTCCAATCCCACCCACGCTACACATGCCATGCTTATTTTAATTCTTGGGGATCCTTCAATTTTTTCTTGTGTTCCCCAATATCCCATAGCTCCCAAACATTTACAGGGACTTAAACCTATAATCAAATGCCTTTTAGACGATGGTTTTCTTAAACCTACCCACTCATGCTATAACACTCCCATTCTCCTGGTACTCAAGCCTGATGGGTCTTATTGTCTAGTGCAGGACCTTAGGGTAATCAGTAACGCTGTTACCCCAATCCACCCAGTGGTGCCACACCCTTATAGCATGCTCTCTCATCTCCCTCCCTCCACCACTCACTTTACAGTCCTAGATCTTAAAGATGCCTTTGTTTTACCGTCTCCCCTACACCCTGATTGTCAGGAGTCCTTTGTGTTTATGTAGACTGTCCCAGACACTCTGAGGTCTCAACAACTTACACCTGTCATCTCTATAGTAAAACCTCTCCTCAGGGACACACACCACCCCCTTCCTTTCCTATTCATTAATTTCGCAGACACACCCCTGGTCAGGGCTGACAGGTAGATTTTACACACGTGCCCTGACACAACTCTCAAAACTCTCAAATATCTTCTCACCTTTGTTTGTACTTTTTTCAGATAGATAAAAGCCTTTCCCACAACAGGGAGACTGCTGATATAGTTATTAAACTTCTGTTACAGGAAATCATCCCAAGGTTTGGTTTACCTCAGAATATTCAGTCAGATAATGGTCAAGCCTTTATTCCTCAGATCTCACTACAGGACTACAACTAAAATGGAGTGGCCCCTACCTGGTCTTCCTCGGAACTTCAATGGTGGTCAAGGTCACTGGACTGCCGTCCTGGTTCCACGTCACTCAAGCTAAGTGGTGCCCTGCTAACCCTAACTCCCCAGACTCTAAACATCCTGAGTGGTCACTTCATCTCCTATCTCCCACCTCCATCTCATCAAGGCCCCACAGCCACAATTTTCAGGCTAGGTCATGTTTTGTTATCCTATTTGGTTCCTGATCCCTTACATTCTATTAGTTAATTTTTTTACAACTATCTTAGTTCTTTCTGCCCTCAGCTATTTAGTTAAACATGAGACTCCTGTAGGTCTAAGATCTCATGTCACTTATAGTGACACAGCCACAGCCCTCCCCACCCCTACTCTGTAACTTCCCAAACATGATTCAATCATCAGGCCTTTTATTTCTCATGCTTCTTATTCTTTCCAGCTCAACTCCTAAAACAAGGACAAGCCCTACCTACCTACACTTTTAACTTCTACCTTTCAGATTGGGGAATAATCACCTCTTATAACTCCACTCCTCCTAACCCCACACTTACTTTTCAGATTCTTCCTCACCGTGGCCCTGATGGAATGACACATTTGGATAAAGGGCATTTTTCCTTCTACCTTTCCTGGGTCCTTTAATTATGATACTGATCTGCCTCCTCATAGAACCTTGTGTTTTCATTTCTCCCATCTAGGATGCAAGCGTTCACCAACGATTAATTCCTTGTCCTGGATGAAACAGCTGGTACCAGCTTCTACAGAGTCATCAACCTTCATCCCGTCAACCTTCCTAAACCCCAATATGGTGCCCCTTTTCCTAACAATAAAAAGATGGGAATGAAAGAGTTTTGCCCTAAAATAAGTTACAAGACATTATGGCGATGGGAGGCTGAATCCAGGATGTTTACCCTGAGGTCACTTCCTCCTTCCCCTATTACAACTTCCTTTTTCCTCTCCCAGTGCACTTGAAAAAAGTTCCAATCAGTTCCTTACACATCATCAATGCCTGCCCTAAGCTCCACCTCTGGTCAGAGGTTATATATGTGTCCCATAACCTGTGTTCTGGTCAGAGGAAGCCAGACCGCCTTTGGTGGTGGACTCCTCTCCACATCCTTAGAATAAAGGTTACTTTTTACTTTTATATCTTTGCTCTTTTATTGCACCAAAAACATTAACAGACTGCAGTAGATCCCTTTGAGAAGGATTTGGAGTTGGAGTGATATGGTAAGAACATTTAAATCTGTATTCCTCTTGCTTCAGTATTTGGATTCATTCCATCAAAAAAGGTACAAAGAAAAGAGACTTGAAGAATATTGTGAGGTGATGGTGTCAGTGGATGGCTCGGGATGACAGAATTATTGATGTTTTAAGGTTTTATTTTTTAA
>PVJX010029056.1:0-23283 GCA_004027295.1 Dolichotis patagonum | reverse complement strand
CATCAGGTCAAGAAGAGCTTGGAGTAAAGTAATTCAAGCACTGAAGGAGAACAATCTCCAGCCCAGATTGATGTATCCTGCAAAACTCTCTCTAGAAATTAATGGAGAAAAAAGATGCTTCCATGACAAAGAGGAACTAGGAGAATTTGTGACCACCAGTCCAACCCTACAAAAAATACTGAAGGACATTCTAGGGAGACAGAACAAGAATACAAGCATTTCAGGAACAGTGGCAGAGAGGCCTCAGTGGAAGAGAAAAATAGACTATCAATGGCAGAAAAATAGAATAGCAGAAATGAGTCAGAGAAGATTGGCTATAATCTCTAGTATAGAGGGCCTCGAAATACTAACAGAGAGAAACACAGGCAGAGTAGATCAGGAGATAGGGTCCTTTGAGCTGCTCTATATAGGAAGGCAGTGGGACCCAAAACAAGCAGTACACCCCATGGGAGTGAAAGAGGAGGAATTGCCTAAAAATGGAGGCAGAGGATATTGTTAATTGGGTAACAACATTTAAAATTTACATTATTCTCACCACTCTGCTTGGATGGATTACGTGCTGTTCCAGTTTGTCTGCTTACACTAGACTTGAGGACATGGGCAGCTATGCCAAAAATAAGAGGACATCTTATGGTAATCATCCTTAATTTTCCTATCAACTTAATCTGAAGCCCTTTATAACTTACACTGTCTTATTATGACTGATCTTATTTGAATCTGGTTTATTAGATTGCTACTTTGTATTGACTGATTTTATTTAAATCTGTTATGATGGATAGCATCAAGTCTAAGTGTATAGGCAACTACACTGAAGATGACAAGATTCACTAGGATACCCACTCTGGTTTGATTATTACTTGCTTTTGAAGTCTTATAATGTCTCCAATGCTTCATTTTTATTAATGTTGTTATACACTGCTGAGACATCATGGTGACCATTATAGATCACGTTGTATTGTGGTTTTATGTGACTTTTCTGCCTCATGCTTTTCTAGGAATTGTTTTGTTTTATCTTGCTTTGTTTTGTTTTTCCTGCTAATATAGAAATGATAGATATACATGTAGAGACTCATATATGTGTAGAGCTTATAAACAGTTTACGAGAACCAACTATATAACACATGTGAAATGAACAACTACTTTGAAGAAAAAGAGACACTACAATACCCAGTGCTGATTCCATAATGTCATGAAGTAAAGTCCAGCAAAACTATCACTTTTTGTTCAAAGTGATCTTAGCTTGCTTTGCCTTGTTTAAGTTCAACACACATTAAGGTATGCACACCTGTTTTAAGGAGAATGAGAGACACTATGACAGTCATTCTTGGTTTCCCTAATGTCTGGTCTTGAAGAAAGACCTGAAATGCCCTCCTCATCCTGCTCAGATCAATTCCATACTAGGTTGTTTCATGTGAATTCCCTGTATGTGACAATCTGGACAACTATTTGGAAGAAAACAAGAGTCAATATGATAGAGAGTGAATATCTCCGATTGTCTAGTTTTGAAATTTTTGTCTCTTACATTGCTTTTTTGTGATCCACTTTGCTCTGTTTTGTTGTGTTTAATTTTACCCTTTTGATATAATTGCATGTATATTTGAGTGGGTAAGATGTATGACCATATTGCTGTTTTTGTCAGATCATGGAACAGAACTGTTAACAGTCTCACTGTTTGAATGTCTACTTTACATGTTTTAACTTTGTAAATTGAATAACTATTTCCAGAAAGTCAGTGTGTAATTTGTCAAGCAATAATTTCTTATGTTTTTTTGTTATTGTTCTTTTCCTTTTTTCCTTGGAATACTGTATTGTTGCCACCCTTTATTCTGTTTTGTTTTGTTGTTTTCTCTTTAAATAAAATTATTTTTTAAAAAATCAATAATATATATATTTTTCCTTATTTAAATTTTTATTATTGATATATAATGTTCTTTATAGGAATTTTATTGTTGTTATTCAGAATGCAATCCAACAACACAGGATTTTTTTTATCTCTTGAGCCTCCTCAATCTAGAGTACTACTCACAATTTATTTGTTGTTCTTGATGTTAGTATTTCTAACAGCAGATACAGGTTGTTTTCAAGAATATCTCAATTTGACATTTGCCTGCATTTGTTTCCTGTTTAGATCATGTTATGCCTTTTGACCTGAAACTTCAATCATTTTACCCTCTCTTATTCAGGTCCCTCAGGCATAGGCAAGACTGAGGGAACCAACAATTCCCACCAGAAGCTGCATGAAATGGAGGCAGAGATGATGCTGTGAAGCCCCATGTATTTCATCTTAGTGGTTTCTGAACACTTAACTCTCCTAACATTCTCATTCCCTTTACAGGACAACTGCAGGGACCAAGTATCCTCTGCATCCCACTCCCTGTACCTTTCTGCCTCTAAAAATCATGCTGCTTGGTAGAGACCACTTATAAATCTGTCCTATGCTCCATTTTCTCAGTATTTCAGTGAGTTCGTTACTTTTCTCTTGTTGCTGAGACAAAGCACACGACACCCAAACTTAAGGCAGGAAATGTTTGTTTAGCTCATAGTTGAGGGATGCTTCAGTCCATCATCAGCTGGCTCCAAGGAGGGGCAGCATGGCAGAGGGGTAACACAGCAAGGCGGCAGAAGACAGCAAAAGCAGCAAGAGCAAAAGGGGTAGGAGCGAGCCTCTTCTCCTCCCTTACATTGTCTGCAAGCTGCTCCCCTGGGGTGGGTGTTGCCCTGCCTCTGTGGTCTCCTCTTACAGGCTGAGGATTTACAAAGTAAGGATCCTGGTGCCCTGCTGAATTACTTTCCTCAATTTCTGACCTTGCAATGACACAATGTATCAACCATTACACTCAAATTATAATTTTCATATTTAATCTTTAATTGTTTTAATTTCTGGTATCATTAACATTTTATTATGCAGCAAAAAGAGACAATTAGATTGAGATTGCTACTTTTATTCTTGCTTTCTTTCTTTTGGGTACTGAACTAAGTTAACCAGAGGGTTTTTTTTTTTTAAAAATTACTTTGAGACAGGTTCTTGCTAAGTTACTAAATTGCTCAGGATGAGTTGGAGCTTTTTGAATGCACTGCCCCACCTTGTTTCTACATTTATTTTTGAATGTCATTCATTTCCATTGTGATTGCTACAAAGTATAAATTAAAAATTCATCTATTGTCTTTATTTCTAACATGCTAAATTATTAATTCATAAAGGAAAGGAAAATATGTTTCAAATTTCCTGCTGTTTTTCCAGTTCATCATTCTGATAACTTAGGTTTTCTAGAAAATAAGATTTTATTATTTTGGGCTAGTTAATTTATCACATAACTGATTTTAATATGGCATTTTTCTTAATTATATGATTATCCTTGTTTATGATATATTTATGTTTTATCAGCTGCAAGTACCAGAAAACTTTGAATATTGTTGATAAACTTGCCTGACATAAATGAAAAATCACAAGGGGAAAATTCATAGACAGTGATAGAGCACTGCGCTCATAAGAGTTACGATTTCAACCACCACTATACTTTAAAATAAAGTTGCGTAAACCGACATCTAAAATCATGTATTTCTTCATCTGATAAACATAACAATTAATTTTTCCAGTAATATTCAGCTTAAATGACACTTCTACAATCTAACCAAAAAGAAAAAAACAGTAAATTTAAGTACATCCAAGACTTATTCATATACTTTAACTTCATAGTTAAAGGATTTATGTCTTTGTGTCTTTTAACAATGAATTTTCAAATGGTTTTTAAAATTATATCCTGTCATTCTAAACTTGTTTTAAAAAACAAGGCTACTTAAGAAGGTTTTAAAACTTAGGTTATATTATAAGATATTTTATATAAAAAGATGCAAACAGGGACAATTTAGAAGAGAATGAAGCACAAAATTACAAAATTAGGAAGCATTTAATGTCAGATTAAAATATATATTTCTGATTACAAACTAAAAAATTATTTTTATTGATCATGTATTAATGTCAAAACTACATTTCTTTCCATTTCAGGAAAGTTACACATATTTGCACAGAAAGGATTGTGCTGAGAACTTCATTTACTGTTCTCTTCTTGTAAAAATGTAGTGTAAGCCAAAAATTATCAACAGTAATAAAAATTTATGTTTTTCTTCCATTGTACCTACACATTTTAATGAGAAAGCAATTTTCCATATTACATAGAGTAATTAAAATATATTCATGATTAAAGTAAGAATATTAAATATTTAACATAGCAATTCTAAAATGCAATTTCAAATTTGGTAGGATAATGAGTCTTTCCCATAAGAGGTTTAAATTCTAATTCTATTAACTCTTGCTAGTTAGAGCTAGGAATGAGAAACAAAATATTTTCTCTGTTTAGCCAATATTTGTCCAGAAGTTTATTTTTTATTCTTTTGATGTTTTTACTTTTTTTTCTTTGAAAACTGTGTTTTGTTGTTTCAGTTTATACAGGGACATCCAGAAATTAAAGTGGACACAGGCACTACCACTCTGACCTCCAGGTTAGGGAAGCATGCATGTCACTGATTATGTCAGAAGTGTGCACATATTAGCTGTTAAGTGATATGGCTGACCCCCATCCAACCTTGTTATTATCCCAATTTGCCCCCTTGGATTTGTGGTAAGGAGAGTGATGGTCCTATGTGGAGTAGTTTAATATCATTGCTCTCCTCCTTCTTCACAGAAAATTTGACCAAGAATGAACATGTGATGCCCAGACATTCAAATCCTAGGCTTCACAATGTCACTAGGGACATGTCTCTCAATAATCCAAATACAGAGCTGTGGGGTCCTTCTAATAAGAGAAGTGCTGCACCAGGCAAGTTAAATAGCTAGAGGGAGGACAAGAAGAGGAATGTGGAGTATCCCGTAGAAGTGGAAAGCCATGGAACAGAGAGGAGGGAGCAGCAACCATACCATCCATGAATAAGGAAGTCTTCAATTCCACCTTTACTTCCCTTCACTGCTTAGTATTCGTACCCTTTTGGGAAATGGCTCTTCATTTGAACTCTATCGTTTCAACTGATCTCTGTTCCTAGAAGCCAGAATGCTATGGCTATACCACTATATTATTTATTGTTGTAATTTAACATTCAGAATAATCTTGTTATAAAGATTTTGACAAATAAAACAACATACTACTTTAGTAATACATAGTATTAGTAATACATATTACTAATACTAATACTAATACTAGTAATACATAGTACTATGTACTAAAGTACATAGTATTTTAGTAATACATATTGAATATTACATCTAAATTAGGGAGATTGTATAAGATACACACATAATCTTTGTAAACTCCATTTTGGCAATTCTAAAATGTAATTTCAAACTTGGGGGGGTCCATCTCATAAGTCACTTCCAATGAAATACCATTTCAACATGAAAAATAAATTGTCTGACATCTATGGTGCAGTTCCCCATGAAAACACAAGACAGGAAAATATTAATAATGAACATCAGTTTTTAGACAGTTATCTCTTTTCATGCCTTTTATTAAGGGTTAGATGGAAAATGTCCTCCAAAGCTCAAGTGCTGAACTTTGCTCTGGAGGCCCTACGCTGATGAGCTAGAAGGCTGTTGGGAGGCGGGGCTTGGCTGGTGTGGGAGGAAGCTGGTCAGAAGAACTTCTGATTGGGCGCTGGAAACAGAAAGAGTCTGTGCCCCTCCCCCGCCTCCTCCCACTGCTCTTTGCTTCCTGGACATCAAGAAACCAACCAAGCAGGGATTGTAACCACAAGCCAAAATGAACATCTCTTTTCAGTGTTGTGTATTGTGTCTCAGTGATAAAAGTAACTGAAACACCCTTAATGTTCATCTATTACTTGAATCACGGCTTCCCAAATATCATTTCCTGGTACAGACTGATTAAAATCTCTTGCAAATTTAAATATAGCCTTTCTTGATTCCCACTTCACTCTAAGAGTACTGCCTCTAGCACACTCTTTTATTTATAGGGACCAATTAGCCTCTTAGGGTTTTCCTTCAATTTATCTTCCATTTCCCATAATCTAAAAGTCAAGAGTTAATTCAACCAGTAACAAGCTTTCTGTTGTAAAGGAATAAGGTGAAATGTGAAGATGGAGGAAGTTTACACATTGTTTGTTCTTTTTATCAATGTCACAAGTATTTCATCAATGTTTAACACAGTTTGAGACACACAGAGAGAAGAGGGAAATAGTTCTACGCCTCTTTTGCTTGGATGATCTTTGCCTGAGTGCAGAATATAGGCCCTGACACAAAGAAAACACTGGTACAATTTGACTCATATCTGATTACTTCTTCTTCTTCTTCTTACTACTACACTGCTCTTTTGTCTATGGAAAGAATCAGTTTATTTTCCCTTGCCCACTCCCATAACTCATACTTACTGCGGTTACCAACTCTCATGTCTACAGGGTAAAAATATTGCGGTTCTGACATTTTGACTGCCATATAACCCTTAATCCTTAATTAATGTCTTGTAAACCCACTTTTGTCCAAAACATCTTCAGGAATAATTTTCTCGGCATTTATACACTTGGTTAACCTCACTGAAATATGGTCCTGCCTAATGTTTTTTATTCCCTGAAACTCCTAATCCATGGCCACAAATTCCCATATATTCTAAGACTATATTCTGAATGCTTCAATTCCTTGCACTTAGTGACAATTTACAGCTACTGAAGTCACACATTCCCAGAAGTCATTGCAAATGTTGATTCATGCCATCAATGTAAAAAGGGAGATCAGTAAAATCAGTGTTTCTCTCTATAGTAATCCAGACTATTGCACTTACATTGTAAAAATGGCCTGTTTTTTGAGTCTGAACTCCTTGCTGTATCACTGACAGTAATCATCCTTTATCCATGATCTAGAACCATGAGATGCTCATAGTTTATTACTTAATTTCACTACCTAGACTAATGTCTTGTTGACCCGTCCAATTCATGGAAATCAGTACCTCAACATCTACAGAAAAACCAGTCTAAAATGTAGTTCTTTATTTGCTTGACCTCTTCTATGTTTATACCCTTTTATTTCCAGTATGTATCTACCACAAATTCCACTGCACAATAGTATGCCATTGGCAGTTACCAGGAAGTACACCTCCACCAAAGAAACTGTCCTTCCTCCCAACCACATACTTCCACACGGCCATACTTCTCATACTTCCACCTGACCCCACTGAACGATATGTCTCAGGTGTACGCCCTGCAGTGACTCTTGAACATATCACCTTTGATATCTACACTCCATTCTCATCTAAAATTTAGAGCCATTCATGTAAGTTAGCTTAATTTTTACTTTTAAAAATTCTTCATTCTACATCAAGATATGTACTCGAACTTTACTGTCTCATTTTCCTCTCATCCCGTTTTGTTTTTCCTCATTCTCATTCTGAGTCTTCATCCAGAACGTGTGAATTATTATCATATGGTTAAAACAAGAGACTTTTCATAGCATTATGTTAGTGACTTCTTTGTAGCATCAGGCCAAGATAACTATTTTTGACTTTTTAATATTTCCTTCTCTTAGCACACTCTTGGTTCCTCTTTCTTTATGTATCTGATCTTGGATTTTAATACTAGCATTGCTCCTGTTCAGTCATTGAATCTTTGAATCCTCTTATAATCTTAAAAATCGCCAGGAAGTTCATACTATTACAGTGACTCTCTGATATTCTAGCCTGACTTCTAAACTTTTAACTTGTATATAAAATTATTTTATTGATACTCATGTTTAGATTCTTGTAGATACCTCAGACTTAAAACACCCAGTATTAACTTCTTTCCCTTTCTTTTCAAATCAGTTTCCTTATTTCTATCCATTCTTGCAAATACTGACTCTACCAATGGTTCATAGTAGAATTTATTCTCTTTCATATCTTTTGTTTTATCTTCCATGTCCAATTCATTGCTAAATCCTGCCAATTTTATCTCTAGGGTATAATTCAAATATATGGATAAAGATATAGAAACATCAAACACATATCTCAGGCATATATTTGAAGCATATATATCACATATTATATCGAAAGTGCACCTCAAACTTATATACTGTATTTCAAGCATATGCAAACATATATATGTATATATTCATATTCTACATCTCCCCTGATTTTTTCTCTAATCCATCACCATCATCTAATGCATGAAGATTTATACTTTGCTGTGGATTTATAGTGTCCTTCAAAGATTTATGTGTTAGAAGCTCAGTTCTAGAACACAGGCACTAGGTAGAGAAGGCAGAATTCTGAGAGGCAGGACACAAGGAAAGAAACCAGACCATTGGGTGCATGCTCTCAAAAGGTTTCTGGGACTCTACTTTCTTCCTGTTCTTACCCTTGCTTTCTAACCACCATGAGGTGATCACCATCATGTGTAGCTCAATAAGACCCAAAAGCCAACCAAACATTGAAACTTCTGAAAATAAGCCAAAATAATCCTTTTTTTCTTATATGGTTATTATATCAGGAATTTTGTTACCGGACTAGAGAATCAACACGTGTTCTTAAACCATTCTTCTCATAGTAGCCAAAGACTTCTCATTAAAATAAATCTTGATTTTAAATGATAAAACTTTCCTAGAGCTACTGAGAGCAATTAAAATAAAACCTCATTTCCTCATCACTATCAACAATAGTGAACATGATTTGCTGTCTTCTTTACCAGCTTTATCAAGTGCTATCCTTACCATTTCTCATACCTTGGTCTTATAACGTTATCTCTCTCTATTTCTAATACTTCGGCTATTTTTGAATTTCTTAAATCATCCAAACATCTTCATCATTTCTTTACTTCACATATACTAGCCTCAGATTGAAGAGTAATTTTTGTCATGTTATTCCAATATCAGTTTTCATTTTCTATCCTTGTGGAAGAGTTTTATCATTTTCCCAGTTTCAATTAGGCAAACCTAGTAGAATATCTTTGGCATTATAAAATACTTTTTAAAATAATATTGCTCCATATTTTACTCATCTAAGATAGATACATAAGCATAGATGCATAATGACATGTTTAAAATGTGTAAGTAGATTTTTACCTCCAGGAGGACAGAAGCCTCATGTATACATATGTAAACTCACCAGGCTGATCTCTGGACTGCTTTCCTCCTATTGGAATAATAAGATCTAAGACTGAGACTTTAACTAAGTAACACGATTCTAATAGAGAAAAGTAAGTTTTCTACTTTACGAAGCATAGCTTACTAGAATTCTACTTTGCAATCAAATTAGTAGTTAGCAGTAAACTATTGCGTTGCTAAGTTTATTTGCATTGTCCTCTGCATATAGTGAAAGAGCTTTTGAAAATTTGCAAATTAGCTCTGGATTAGCTTTTGGTAATCTTATTCCTGGCTAATTTTCACTTTAATAACATTTCCTCAAAGTTGACCTCAATTTCACTACAGATCCCAGATGACAACAGCATTTGCCTGTGTGCCCAAGTGATTTAGATGATCAGTTTCTGGGATCTAGCAATAGTTCAGGATAGAACATTTATATAATCAACTTGAATTTTAAGAATCTAATACTGTTCCCTGTGAAAAGAATGGATCAGAAATGCTGGACCAGGATATAGGAAGATTCTAGCTTAATAGTTATGCATTAATATAGGAAATGCAAATGAAAATAGGGAGGAAGATTAAAAGATAATTGAGGGTCTGACTCAGAGAAACTTGATAATGAATTAATTGAATGGAGAAGCACTTTAGGAGAAGAATTCCCATAAAATATACTTCTGTTGTGTTTTTAGGAATTGATCTTAGGCCCTATACATGCTCTTGCTGTAAGCACTCACTACATCCCTAGGCCCTAATGTGTATTTCGTTAATATATTGCACATTCAGTTTTTTTTATTAATCAAAGAATCCATGTATCTCATAAGACCTCAAGGTTTTATCCAATTTACAACCGAGAGTAAGGTTTACAATTTGGGTAAATTACTTTCCATACCCAAAGGCAATGTTATCTTGAAACTCTTCTAGGATTAGTTTGCAAGATCGCAATACTTAAAAGCTCACCATAAAAATACTTCATTTATGTGGAATGGTAAAATATTTGATATAATATATTAAAAATAAAAAGTTGCTCTTTTGAGATATGCAGAAGTATGTAACCTAATTTGCACACGTAAGAATTCCTATTGGTTTATAGAGACATTTTTCTGAACTAACACAGACATCAGTTTTGGAAGGATATAAGGCAAGTGTCCTTGAATTTGTGGACTGCTGAAAAAATCTGTTTCACGGCTATGCTAATTATCAGATACCTGAAGTGTCAATTTCTATGTTAAATTCTTTCTAAAGGGAAGATGAAAGTATAGAAAAAAATTAAACTTTAAGTACGAAACATCTGTCTGTCACATTATTATCGTTTATACTGTGAACATAGCGCATTTTACTATTGGAACCCAATGTGAAATCTTATTTCAATTATGATAAACCCATATGATTACACAGATAAAGTCACACTGTTACAAAAATAACAGTTTGCTTTTGTTGTTGCTGCTATTGTTCAGTGCTCTTCTATCTGAGAAGGGCAGATGTACTTTTAAAATTTAGGCAAAAATTCTAAAAAGTACTGACTCTTCAATAATACTTTAATATAAAATTCTTGATTTAGTTTTAAACATAAATGTACTATTAACTTGAGGGAAAGTATAAATAAGACTATCAAAGCCAGATATAAATTAGCAAGAAAAATAATACTGCTTATTCAGATGGAAGACACATAGTCTGATAACTACATGTCTTGCCTTGGTTTCTTGACCAAGATGAACTTTAGGGATTCTGTTAACATTCTCAGTTGTGTTGTTACATACATATCGACAAATGTAAGTTCCAGTGGGGATGCTTTTCTGCCAAGGGCAGGACTAATAATGAGGTAGATGTTCCTGCTCTAAAACTGTGACGTCTAAGTTTTACTGTACACAATAATCACCTGGAGGGCTAAGTGAACTTACTAAGTCTCATAGTCACTGTGGTAGAAATTCTGACATGATCTACTGAGGTTAAATATCCATTTGCCCTTTGATCTGGCAATCCTTGTTCCAGAGATGTACCTTAAAAATGTATCTTCACAAATAAGAAGCAATACACGCATTGTTAGTAACTGTAACATTATAAATAAAGGCAAAGCACTGAAAATAGTTGTTTTAACCAACCCATTTTCCTAGTAAACTAGGCTCTACTTTCTGGAAATGCTGCAGGGAATTCTAAGGTGTCTATGGTATACCTCTAAAAAGAACAGGAAGCAAGGTTTTTCAGAATAAATATGCTTCAAAAGTTATGAATACACAACAATAGTTGAGCAGAATAGATTTGCAGATTTACTGAGAGTTGCATTTTCTTTTTTAACAAGGTTTTGTTAGTGCTATAAAGTGTAATTGATACACATTGAGCAATCACAACATTGCACAAATTTTTGTAGTTCATTGTACGTAGGCCAGTTAAATTTTTTAACAAAGAATACTTGAATCACACATTTATTAGAATCCTTAATAGAAAAAAGCTTATCACTGATACACAATCTTCCTATCTTTTTTCTCCTTAAGATTAGAGCCTAAGCCTGGCATGGTAGCACACACTTGCCATCCCAGCACTTGGGAGCCTGTGGCAGGAGGCTCATTGAAAGTTCGAGACCAGCCTGGACTACATACATAGTAGAAGCAAGGCCAGCTTGAACTACAGAGTGATATCTTGACTCAAAAAAAGAAGTATTAGAGCCTGTGAGCCTTTGAAACTTAGCTTTACATGTCAAATTAATAAAATATAATCTTCACTTATGCATATGTTTACTGTGAAGGTATTTTATATATGTAATTAACATTTATAGTCAGGCAACTTATTTTCAAGATCTGTACCAGCCTGGTATAATCGGTGGCAAGAGTTAAAGAGCTGCATTGTGGTTTCTCTAAGAGGAAAAATCCGTTTTGGAATAAGCATCAAATTTGCCCAACAGCTGCAACCTGCCCTCCTCACTGCCTACTCTCATTTCAGTCTAGTCAGCCAGACCTCCCCACTCCATATAGCAGAAAGTAATACCTCATAATAACTCAATATATATCCATCTATCCTACTGGCTCAGTTCTGATATAAGCTCAGAATCATTTAGGAGGCCTCCTGTTCTGCATGTCAGTACATTTCATTTGGGAAAAGCTAATCTGAATAAATTTCAAAAATTTAGTGAGAACTTCAAAGAGGATTATTATTTTTTTAACCAAATGGATCTGATTGGGAATGATCTGAGGCTAAAACAAGCATATAGGAAGAGTCCAACTTAATAGTTATACATTATTATAGAAAGCAGAAATGAGCCTTTCTATTAGCTCTTACTTAGAAAAGCCCAATCAAATGAGAATGAAAAGACAGACTTTGATGGCAAAGTTTGTACTGCTGAATCTTACTATGACAATGTCAGTGCTGATTATTTTATTTAGTACTTTGTGTTACTAAATGTTCCTTTTTGTTTATGCTTATTTGAATCAAGAGTTTTAAAATTTGCAACTGAAAATATCTCATGGCACTGATGTTCATGGTTAAGGAAATGGTACCTTGATAACCTACCATCCCTATGAGAGAGGTCGAATGTTCTACTGAAATAAATGTATTAAACAATTATCATCTGTAACAACATGTAAAAAGACAAATAAGATATAATCTTCAGTAAATGTTATTTTATTCAGTAAATAAAATGTTGATTTTGTATCAGTGTTTTCCAAATATTCAGATTTTAAAATATTATAAATGTAATTTCCTTAATATTAAAGTGTTTCAACATTCATATTTTTCTTGTACAATACATACAATACTGGTAATTTATGCAGCACCAGGATGAACACAATGAAATCATTAGAAATACATGAAATTTTCATCTTCAAATCTGCCTTTAAAGAGAAAACTATTCCAAAAGATAAACTGAATAAATAAAACAATTTTAGAGAGTCCTTAAAATAGAATTCCATCAGTTTTAAAGTTAAGTGTGACAAAATGCTTTTTTTCATATGATGATGAAATAAAGATGAAAGCTATTACAGTCAGGAGTTGTGTGGAGAACAGTTAAAATCAGGACACAGAAATTATATTATTTTATGATGGTCACCCAGAGTCAACCCAAGAAAATGCAGGAAATCTGTCCACAACACTAAAGACATAGAATATTTAACCAAGGGCCTGAATCCCACAGCAATGTCCTACATGAGTCCAGATGAAAACCGAGAACCAATGACAATGCCTCCCACGAGTCCAACCAGAGGTCTAGAGCCCACGAGAAGGACTCACGCCAGGCTTTTTCACGGATGTGTGCTGGGAAGGCCCAAAGGTCAGCAGTGGAAGCTAGAAAGTCTATGCCAGTGGGATGAAGGAACTGTGCTGGTAGTTTGAGGGTTTTACACTGAAGCCAAGAAGTCATGCTAATAATAAACACCAGGGCTGTCCTGAAAAGTACCACAGCCCTCCTCAGTGACATGGCCCTGAGCTCCTCCAACAATAAACACAGTGAGTACATGCCATGAAGCCAGCCTGATGAGTTTCTCCTGGAGATTAAGCAGCACACGTCTTCCCCTCTGGAGCCAGGAAGTGGTGCTCCATGTAAGGACCAGAGCTCCTCCAGGAGAACCAACGGCTCAAACAGCAGCACTTCGTGAAACCCTCAATGCCTCAACATCTCTCTTCTCCTTCTCCACATCTCTATTTATGCTGGCAACTTTCCTCAAGTGGAATATCTATGTTCAGCACCATTTAATCCAGCTGGTGTTAAATTGATCATCAGTTTTTAATCCATAACAAAAGCTATGCTGTTGAACAGATATAAAGTAGTGATCCAGTGAGTTATGTTCAGCTTTATAATGTAAAGCCCATTTGGTTGGTGACAACATATCAATATAAATCATGTCATGCACCCTATACTCTGTAAGCAGTCTCGGACACTGGCATTCACTGTGATTAAGGAATGCTGTGGTTAAGAAACTCAGCTTAAATATCTGCAGGAAAAAGGAAAAGACCCTTCCTTTCCCCATAGGATTTAGCTTTCATGGTCTTCTGCCTTCAAGTGACCAACTCTCTTACCTCTCCTTTCTTAACCTATCTTAGTAGGACAGTAGTTGACATTCTCTAAGGAAGTTCTGAAAGTCCTCTGGCACTGTTACGGTTGCCTTTGGGACTTGAATCCACTGAAATCTTTACTTCTCATGGTGTTTTTGACTTTGGGGAAGAGCCAGAAATCACACAATGCCGGATTCCATAATAGGTGGTTGGGACACACAGTAACAGTTTATAAGTTTGCCTTTCTTTAAATGGAGCTCAGCAACATTATTCACACAAGTTTGACCATATCTGTTAAAGACTTGAAGGGAACTTCCAGAACTACTCCAGAAAGCAGCAAGAATGATGGGATAAACATGTTCCTATTGAGGAGGATTAATGGTAATGTGTCATTTTGTAATGCTTTTGTAATTTGAACTTTCACTATATATTTTGATGACATTTAGAGCTCTAGGAAACAAGTAGGTGGGCATTATAGTATATAAAACATTTTCTATGTCTGATAAAAATGAAAACAATATCAACACTGAACTTTTGAATTTCTAGTGGAGTATTTGAACTACTAAAAAAAACTATAAGTAGAGTTCTAATATGCTAAAAAAACTACGAAGGTTTAATAAACGCTTGTGCATTGGTCACCATTATCCTACATATGTAAATAGAGATGGTGAACTGCTTGAAAGTTTACTTGAAAACTGTTCCAAATTTGCTAACTGAAAGTGAGCATAACAGACTCATAACGTACAGTTGAGCACACGACAGTAACTGAATTTTAATGCTCTCAGAAGACTCTTATTCTCAGATTTGCCTTCCTACTTCCTTCATTTCCTCTCTCGGTGTCGTCCTTCCTTTTCTCCTTCCTCTTTTCTCTCTTCCTTTTCCTACTTTATTCATTGATATGATACCTTTTCAAGGATAACTTTCTCCATTTCAGTTAGAATTTGCACAAGTATGTGTGTACATATGTGTGTCTATGTTCATTTGAGCACAATCAATAATGGATTTTGGCGAAAGGAGGAACACTGAGTTCAGATAAATTGATTTTATGAAAACAATGTAAAACACTATGACAGATGATCTCATTTATATACTAAACACTAAATTTTTTTAATTAAATAGATCAGGTAAAGATTATAATAATCTTTATGAAATAATATTAAAATCTGTTAGAGTTTTAATTCTGCCTTTTTACCTATTACTACTTAGTATTAATTTAATCATCTAATTGTCTTGTTTTTGTTCCATTTTTTTTTCTTTTTTTGGTAATGAGGTTTGAATTCACAACCTCGCACTTGCCAGGCAGGTGCTTATGCTGCTGAGCTAAATCCCTGGCCCTTAATTGTCTTGTTTAAAAACAAATCATATGCAAAAACAAACTATAACAAAAATAAATCATATTTGATTAGCTTTTAAGTTACAATTTAGAACAACTCTGAAAAATGGTGATATTGTTGTAGCAAGGACCCATGGCCTAAAAGTAATAAAAAGGATGACATTGGGATTCCCTTGAAATTTGGATGAGGTTCCTGGTCAGTTCTGCATCTAGGCATGTTAATCACTTAAGAGCATCTGTAATGTATGACTAATTAGCTCTATATTTATCTGGCCTATCTCATCTACCTTCAAGACTGAGGACACCATGATAAGAGGAACTAAAACAATTTTCAAATTTTGTAGGCACATTTAATTGCCAGCTTTTAGATTACCCCAGCAGAGATGCCTAAATCGGCAGTCATTTTTCTAAGACTTTGGTCACTTTAGAGTCCAATAAAAAGGAGAGTTTTTCAGACCACCCCATGATGAGGTCACTGTTCAAGAGGAAACAGTTACTTAGGGCAGGAACAGAAACTGTTTTCCAAAGAAGAAGCTGTCATCTCATGCTGCGAACTGCCCTCAATCAATGATGTCTCTCCAGGAACATCACAGACCTACCATTAATATGCCAGTCATTAGCCCAAGACTGACCTAGGATTTCCTATGATGCCCACTATGCAAACTACTACACCTCCACCCCTTCAGCTAAACAAACTCCAAACCTTGACATTTTACCTTTCTATAAAAACCCAAAGCTTGTGTCAACTCCTAAAAGACAGATTTTGAACCCATTTGTGTGTGCTTCCCAGCACAGGCATGTTGACTAAAGTTTCTTTCATTCCATTCTACATGTTCACTTCCTTCATTGAAATTAAAGGATGTGCAGTCAGATCTAGTCTGTTAGGAGCCCCAGAGATGGGTTAGTGTACATAGCAATAATACAGACTTTGATAACAATTCATTTAGTACATCATCCAGCAAATATTTATTGAATATCTACTTTTTCAGATTTACATTATTATCAGCCTTGGTTTAAGATAATACATGTTAGAGATACCATCAGATTGACCTGAGTTTCAATTTTTACTCTGTGTCTAAATAAACAACTAATTCTGAAGAAGTTACTTAACTTCTGAGCCTCAGCTTCTTTATCAATAAAATCAGAAACAAATGCCTAGAAAGAATGCAGTAGACTAATTAAATGAAATATAGTCACAGAAAGCATTTAATATGAAAAAATTTCATTTTTTCCTATGATCCATACTTATTTATTTAATGTTGTTCCTTAGGGTATATTATATTTCAGATTTTGGGGATAATAAAGAAAAATTTATAATGTCATATACATGAGTATTTCATTATGAATGTCAGATAGGTGGAGAAATAAGAAACTTATCCAAAGGACTCTGCTTTCTGAAATAGGCAGGGTGAGGGCAAATTACGATGGTTAACCTTACTGCTATAATATATAAGCTTATAAATTCCATGATAATGAAAAATTTTAGGCTGAGGAAGAAATAGTGAAATGCTGCTAGGAAGCACAACACGATCAGTAATATTCAAGGACAGTGAAAAATGTTGAAATCTGTACCCTGCTAGCAGGCTCTTACAATCCCCCCATAGTTTTTCTGGAAACTTACTATACATTGAATTTGCTGAGAGATTTTTGTGAAAACAACAGGTGCATTTTTCAAATAAAAAGATGCCAAAATACAGAGTATAGCTAATATTTTCATAAAGTTTTTTATGTAATTTCAGCTTAAAACTATATCCTTTTAGCTATCTGAAGACTTGACCTAGTAATGACAACAGAAAAAAAGGAAATTAACACTTTTACATGGAAAATGTAAAAGAAAAATTTTGTGTAGCTTTATTCCAATACAATTCTTCTTTTATATTTTTATAATTGGAGAGAAACAAAACACTGAATATTTCCAAGTTAGCTTTACCCAAAAGAGTAGTGAAATGCCAACTCAATGTGCATAAACTATTTGAAAATCACAAGAGGCTATAACTTGGCAGAAAAATGGTATGTGAAGTTCAAAGGTAAAAGTTAAGGTAATAAATTTAGGGAAAATAATTCAAATTGCTGAGTACTGTTTTTATTACTTCCTCAATTAGATTACACAAATGATCTTCATATATTTATTCTTAATTTTAGATGAAAATGCAATCAGAAAGCATGATTTTCTGAAGACATTAACCTAATATGTCACAATGACAAAATGGGATAATCAAGGGAAATGTCAGAAACACTAGGGAGAATATTATCTTAATCATGTAATCTTAGAATGGCAAATTTAAGTGGAATACTGTGGTTAGTTCCCATTAGAGAGCTCTGTTAAGTTATGTTAACTTTAGTGAAATCTTTACTATAACCCATGATTAGATGTACCAAGAGACAGGGTAAGGATTTAATTTGGGTAAGCAGGTGATATTTCCTTATAAAAATACAGTAAAAAGATTTATTTTTAAAATATGTAATCAAAAGTTGAAAATGATTTCAAAGAAATTCTATAAAATCACTGAATTTTAATATGGTAATTCCCTCATCCTTACAAGGAGTACAGATATGCCAAATACGTTTCAAAACAAGCGAAAAATTAAGGAACTTTTCATAAAAAGTTTTCAATGTACTAAAACTGTGTAATACATGGCAAGTACTAGTAGTAGAGCAGAAAAAAGTTAAACATGGTTTTAACTTGTTGTTTTATGTGGAAATTCAATTTACATATTCGTTGCTCTAGTCTCAGATCCCACAGAAGAAAAAAGAACATGGCTCCTTTTTCTTTCTGTAATCCGTGTTGATTTTTATTTCATAACTTGCCAGTATGTTCAATTTTCATATGTAAACATATTGTATTACATAAATAAATTAAAAATGTTAATTTTCCTGGCTGTTAACACAAAATACCTGGCACCAAAAGTTAAAAGAGGAAAGGTTTATTTAGCTTACAGTTTATAGAGGTTTCCGCTCATAAGTTGCTAGCTCTAAGGCAAGGTGACATGGAAGAGGAGAATCACACAAGATAAACAGTTCATGGCAGGTAGAACACAGCAAAGCAAGCAAGTGACAAACAATGATAAATCTCTTTATTTCTCTTATATTTTATCCAGTATGCCTACTTCTAGGCACTCACACCCTTAATCCTAGGGGTCATAATTCCAGCACTAAACTATTAATCCCAGCATCACATACTCTAGATCCAGCTACCTCTGGATAGTTCCACCTATAGCCACATGAAGCTTTGAAGGAACACCTAGATACACGCCATAACAGCAAGCTTATTATTGAGTAGAACCATATCCCTGTCTCTTGCTTTATCATTTCAATTTACACAAAAATAATTCAAATCTTAGGTTGAAAACCCACCTTTCAACTAGATCCACCAACTATTAGTATGTTGTCTTTAAAAAGAAGTTTGAAGAAGCAGATGGGGGAGAGAAATAGGAAAGAGAAACAAGAAGAGAAATGTTTTAATAAAATGAAGCATCACAATGTTTTAAATCTATTTGAAAGAGTTCAACAAGAAAAAGTACATACATTTTGAGTTCAGCAAAAAAAATATGTTGGTTTTCATATTTATGTATTTAAAACAAAGTCTGATGAAAATGTTTTCACATGGGAATATTGCTGCACACCTGCAATCCCAGCGCTCTGGGAGACTGAGGCAGGAGGATCATAAAATGAGCCCAACTTAGGCAACTTAGTAACTTAGCTAGATCAAGTCTCTAGAAAACCAAAAGAAAAGAAAAGGAAAGGAAAAGAAAGGAAAAATGTATTCATGATATAGCTCAGTGTGAAGGCACTGGCTTCAATACCCAGTACTACAAATAACTAATTAAAAATTAAAAACATGTCTTCAAAAATTTAAATAAATAAATGTTTATTTCAACTAAACTAGAAAGTGTTTATAAATCTAAGAAAGTAATATGCACATTCACATGCACATATTTATCTATGAAAATACTAGTTTCAACAAGTGAGGAAAATCAGTACCACAAAATCCTGCACAAGTAGTATGTGAGTCCAATGATGCCACTCAGTAACCTTGGAAGTGATACCATGATTGTTCCAGCCTCTTTGGTTCCACCTGTCTCTCCATGAAGAGACATCCTCAACTTCCAGCCAGAGAAAATTCCTTCAATAATCAGCAGGGAAGCATCAAATATATATATCATAGGAAGATTGCCCATTGGTGATCTCTCCTTGGTTCTGCTGCTGCCAATGACACACAATAGTTGTGGAAATGACAGGGGACTCAATGGAATCTATGGAAAGGATCTGGAGAAATGAATGTTTGTAGAAAGCAAGCATCCTTCTCAGGCACCACTGATGGTAACCATTAAAACCATGGTGCCAAAATACAGATTCAACAACCTACATGTCAGAGAACAAGAATGTAAAACAGTGATAAACAGCCAGCCTATTCCATCCAAATTTTCAGTAATTAATGTATTGTTAAACAACCAGATTATTCTTTCCAAATATTCAGTAATTCAATAAAGCAGTATAGATTTTATTCATTAACAATATTACTGAATAGTTATTGATAGCAAATATTAATTTGGAACACTGGGCAAAACAATTAGAAATACGATGCACATTACTTCTGATTTGTGGTCAATCAGTCCTGCCTTCCTTCCTTTCGTTCACTCAGCTTATCTAACGTGGTAGAAAAAAATCAGAGAAGGAGGAACAAATTGACCATTTTACAAGACTTTGTACCATTGATGTTAGAATTCCTAAAATCGCTCCCATTTATGTTAGAATTCCTAAAATGGACCTACTCCATCTATGTAATGACGAATTCTGCTTTCTTGCTGTAAAATTTATAAGCATTTTTGTCCAGATCGAGGGAAATTTACCAGCTCAATATTAATTCAATCACAAAGGTGAACCTAGCACATACCAGGTGAAAGAACATACAATGAACCAGAGCTAGACGGGTGAAAAAATAGTTCCGGCCATCGAGGCGCTCGGAGAGTAGTAGGAAATCATTCATGCACACAAGCAATTAGTACTCCAGATAAACATTGTTCTAAAGGGGAGGAGAACACCTGCCAGGGGGAATCAGGAAAAACTTAACACGTGAAGCTTGAGTGGAGACCTGGAAGAAAAATACAGCCTGCCAAGTTGATTTAGGACACGCACGCGAGGTGTGTGCAAAGGGCAGCAAATAACTGAGGACACAGAGCTCTCGACAGGAACTCAGTTCGCAGAGCTATCACTGTGGACGAGATAGTGAAGACTTTCACATATATCTCTTCCTTTCAACTCTCTCACAAAAAGCTATTGATAATGAAAACATAATTTTAAAGAAAATAAAATTCAAAGAAATTAAATAATTTGTCCAAAATTACCTAATATAGAAGAAAACTGGGTTTTAAACCATAATGTTTGGATTTACAGAATGTAAACAGTTATCTTTCCACTCTGATAAACTGTCTGTGGAAAGACCAGGGAAAAAAACAGAAAGGCATTTTCTTTTTTCACGATTGTTCGACATAAGAGAAAATCTAGCTTAGAAGTGTCAGAATTTTACCACTCACATGCAAATATAAATCCTTACATATACATCAGATGTGATGAGAATATATGGTGAATATTTGCATTTTTGTAATAATTAAACTGAAAGATGCATTGCTATTAATACCTCTTCAAATACTCTTTCCTTATTCCTGCCACCTTCAGAAACAGTTTCGGGAGTTTCCTTTCACAGGCATGATAAAAAATTAGGTACTGCCAAGCGCCACCCTACAGTAACTCAGGCTCAAAAAAATTACAGGGTGCGCTAATCCACCTTATTTACAGACTCAGTGCCGTTAAACTTCTGAGTCTACCCCAAAGTCAAAATGTCCATGAAAAGTAAGTGTTTTAAACAGATTCAGAGTACAGAGGCAGCCAAGACAGAACAACTAAATACACAAAACAGAACTTCAAGAACTGCTTAAAAAATGTATCTGTGAATGTTTCATCCAAGCATCTCCTGAAACTAAAGATGTTCTTCTCCACAACCATATCATCAGCGTGTCTAAGAACGTCATAGTGCTATACAGAAGATCACTTCTGACAACAGCTACTATGGAAGACATCACTGAATAAGTGAGATGGAGACAGTTCTAGGAAAGTAGACATGCTTTTGCCACACAGTTTGCAAAAAGATAGCATTCCAGGTGCAGTGCTCTCTCTGAGCAATAGAAACCACCTGTGCCTTCCTGTCAGCCTATTTCAAGCTCCGTCACTGTGGACTAGTGCAATTTCAGGTCTATATGACACGTTTTGCTTTACTGGCCCCACACTCCCTCAACCTCAGAATATCTCCAGCCAACAACTTTATGAGGGTCTTCAGAAGAGAAAATACATGTCTACTATGGGCTGCTAAATGCCTGATAGAATCACACTCCACACACTCACACCTTGGTACTGGTGGTTTAACTCAGGTTCTCCACACTGAGTTATTTCCCCAGCCCTTGTCTCCACAGGTTGATAAGATTTTCAGTCTGTGCTCAACTTCCAGCACTACATTTTCTGATTAAAAACAGACTGATTAAAAAAAAAAAAACTGCTTCAGAAAATGATAAGAATTATGGAATGAGGGTGTGCAAAGAAAAAGGGGTATTGCCAGAGAAATTAATAGCAATGCATCTTTTACTGTAATGATTATTTAAAATTTAAACATTCACTGTAGTTTTTGATCATATCTCCTAATCTAGAACAGAATACTGAAAGAGGCTCTTTCTTATCATGTAGGCAAAGAAAAAGCATTACTTGTCTTTGGGACCCGAAAGTCTCAGACCCGTAGAGTGGCCTGGGCTGTTTGGATCGAAAGTCTGCACAGACCTGCATCTCGGCATGACTCTTTGGGGCTGGTAGGCTAGTCCTTCATCCGCAAGGAACTGCCTGGAGATCGGCATCTGGGCCGGGTCTGTTTGGGACCGGGAACTTTTCAGAAACCAACATTCTGGCCTGACTCTTTGGGTCCTGTAGGTCCTTCATTCGCAGGGAACCTCCTGGAGACCTGCCTGGGACAAAGCACGGAGGCCTGGCCTGCCTGAGATTCCACAGGCTCCGGGGTGGCCACACCCAGCATTCAGCTTACAACTTAGGGAGCCAGGAGTCCACAGAGGGGAGTAAGGACCCTGTGAGGAAGCCAAGAGCCTGTGGGGGAGCCACTGCCCCTCCAGGAACTGAGGGTGTAATAGGTAATTTGCCACATAAGCAGAGAAAGCTTTGGAACACCACTCAAAGTAAGGAAATATAGAAAAATGACAAAAGGAAAGACCAAAAGGCAGGCTCAAAGCCCTAGCCCTCCCCAAGAAAGGTTAGAAGCTGTGTACATAGAAGAACAAAGAAGCCATACACCTGAAATGTTGGAAATGATATCAAATGAAATAAATATGCAAATAGGGAAAGCTATGGAGAAATTCAAACCAGAAATACTTGCCCAGGTAAAAGAAGAATTGATAAAAATAGTGAAAGAAATAGTGAACGCATCTAGTGAAAACACAGCTAAAAAATTAGAGGAACAAAGCAAACAGATAGAATCCCTCAAACAACAATATAAGAAACAAACAGAATGCATAAAGCAGATTCAAATAGATATACAGGAAAAGAAAAATTCTATTGAAAGCTATAAAAACCACCTCAATGAAAGTGAAGACAGAATTTCAGACCTCGAAGATAAGATTGCAGCCAGTGAGCAGGAAAGACAAGATCTTTTAAAATTAACAAAGAATTAGGAAATAACAATTCAACACCTGCAAGATGATGCAAAGAAAAATAACATAAGATTAATAGGGATAAATGAAAAAGAAGGGGACAGCCCAAATGATATCAAGAGGATATTTACAGAAGGAATAGCTGAAAACTTCCCAAACATGAGAAGAGAAACAGACATCTGGATAAGTGAAGCATATAGAACTCCAAACAGCCATAA